>PVHP010011926.1:0-14964 GCA_004024765.1 Zapus hudsonius
TTTTTAACTTATAAATTAGTATCGCCCTTGGTTTCCATTTCTCTGCCCATCACAGATCGGGGCTTTGGAGGGGAGAAACGAGACAGCCAACCTCTGAAATAAACATTCTCCAGGCCTGTGGTGTGTTGAAGTTAGCGCTCCATTTATCACAACCGCTTTCCAAGGAACCATAATACAAAAATATCGTGGGCCCGAGAGAGGACAGAGAGATACAGAGTGTCTCTGAATCATTATTTATTTTGTCGGAACGGTGATAAAAACCAGGTCATTCTCAATCATAGAAACCCAGACCTGGGCGTAGTGAGACATATGTTATGTTCTGTTTATGTAGTGTCTAGAAGCAACTATGTTTTTCAGAGCAGAGGAGGAAAGGCAAAGAACTCCTCTAGCCAAGTGAGCATTTCAGCCAGTTAATGTCTACAAACCTAAGGGGAAAAAATGTTTCAACACTGGCGTCCTCTCCATCCCCTGCAACCTCTGTGAAATTCTCAATGACCAGCAAATGTCTGCATGAAGTTTAGACCCAATCAGCCCTGCAAAGGAAAGAAAAGCCTCTAAAACCTTCTGGAGGAGCCGATGGATCACGAGTGACTGTGGATTTTTTGGGAAAGCCTCGCCTAGATAAAGAAATAGCTCTTCACCGTGTGGGCTGACAGCCTGCTGCAGACTGACTCCTGGCTTCTAAACATCAGTCTCCGCACACCTAGGTGCCTCATGGGGTAAGATCCTGAGGACTGGGCAACTTGGAAGGGACACCATCCAGACCCAGATGGTGCACATCTGGCCAAAAATTAGGAAGAACAAGAAATCAAGCTCTCAAATCCATGGACAGGTGTTGGGGCTTCCCAGGAGACCAGCTTCTGAAATGCAGCCCGGATGGCAGGAAGCACACACTCAGATAAGATGAAGGACTGGAGCCCGTCAGTGTGAAGCCACAGGTGGAAGGAGCCGAAGCTGCGGCCCTCTTTCTCTTGATAACAAAGACACTTCAATTATTTAGATTATTGCAACCAAGACATCTTTAATAATGCACCAAACAGCGGGCAGCAGGTTGAAATCAATTAGGCTCCACTGCTAAATTATAAGGGAGAAATTTAGAGCAGAAGGGCTCTGGGGTAAGAACCGCAGGTACACACGCATGCCAGACACAATTATATTAAGAACCAAATGGGTATTGCCTCCTCATTTACACAGCGGAAAGGATAGCCAGGTGCTCCTAAATATAGGACAATTTAAAAAAAAATCTAAAGTGAGAAGGCTCATTCTTCTCTGGACTTGAGGGGTGGGCAGGAGAAAAGACCAATCCCATTTTGGAAGGTTTCCTGAGCAAACACAAGCCAATACATTGGAGCCACCTGCAGCCTCCCGGCCCAGGTGGGGATATTTCGGCTCCTGGTGGCCCAGCACATGGGACACCTGGACCTCCTTCCTCAGGTTTGAGGACATGCCTGGTATCGTAGAGGCCGTCTCAACAGACGCTAGAGGGTACCTGTCTGACTTTATAAAGTCTCTCTTTCGATTCCCGGAGAATCTCTCAGGTGGCAGCTGCGGGAGCGCTCCCTGCGCGGTCCCAGCCTCTTGGCGTCATTTCCACGTTCCCCCGCGCGGGGACGCAGTGCCGCTGTGTCACAGTGCGCAGGCGCGCCGTCCGCAGGCGCTCAAGCACCTCCGGTCCGCTAGGGGGCGCCGTTGTGCGGCCCAGAGCCGCGCGGTGGCCGTCGCGCACCGAGGGACCTTCTTGCTCACGGTCTGGCCGGTTCGGCGGGGTGAAAGGTCGCGAAGATGGCGACGGCCTTGAGCGAGGAGGAGCTGGACAATGAAGACTATTACTCGTTGCTGAACGTGCGCAGGGAGGTGAGGCCCGCGGCGGGGTGCTGTCGCGGCTGAGCTCCTGCCGGATAGTTCGGAGAGGGTCGGACAGGCGGCTCCCGCCCCGCTCGGACGCCGCCCCGGCTGGGAGGCCGCGTGACCCCGCCGACGCGCCCGCCCACCGGGACCCTGGAGCCGGGGCGCGGAGCCGGCCGGCCGGCCTCGGGCCTGTTGTGCGCGGCGTCCAGGCGGGACCCGAGGCCCCCGCACCCTCCGCGGGGACGGGGTCCGTGGGCGCGCTGCTCGGGTGGGCTCCCGCACAGCCGCTCCGCCCGCGCACCTGCTCGGGGTGATTGGCAGGACTCGGCGCCCCGAGCCCGCGGACCCGCACGCTGAGCCTCAGACCCCCGAGGTCACGCCCTCCGAGGCTCCGTCCGACCCTCACGTCTCGTGTCTGTTTGTCTGTCTGACTGTCTGTGAAAGGAGGTCATCGCGGGGGCCTCCCTCCCTCCCCACCCCACCCCCGGGTTAAGAGGAAGCGCTAGGCCCCGGGGGAAGCGGGGGTCCAGACCTTGCAAGCACTCGCACCCCGACTCCTCTCGGGATTCTTAAAACCATGCGAGCGGTCTCACCCTGCCCAGCACTTGTGCGTCTCCATTCTTGACAGCTATCCTGCAGTTGAGATCCAGCATGGAGGGCAGAAAGGCTTCCAAGGTCAGGTCACAGGGTGCATCAGTTATGGCTGAGCTGCTGGCTCCAGACTTTTCAGCCCTTGCAGAGACAACCCCTAATTCCATTTCTCGAGACCTTCCGGTACCCGAATCTGACTATCCTAAGCAGAGCTAGAATTGTATGTCGTCAGTAAACGTTGATCCATGTGCTGCTGGCCCGTGGTTTTGAGCGCTTGCTTTGAAAGGTTCTCTCCCTTATTAGGGAAATCTTTGACCTACAGTCAAGCTGGAAACTGAGGCTTAAGGAGTTGCAGTACTTAGAAAGTGTAGGAGCTGGAATTCATCCCTGGGCATTCTGACTCGGGAGACCCAGCTCTGGATCGCCACACTGCTGCTGCCTCAGTTTACCAGTCTGCAGACCACAAAGCCACTGGTACTGGGTCCATGAGCACCATGAGTAAATGTGTCAGGTACTGCTTTCTTTTTTGTTTTTCCAGGTAGGTTCTCACTCTAGCTCAAGCTGACTTGGAATTCACTATGTAGTCTCAAGATGGCCTCGAACCCACAGAAATCCTCCTACCTCTGCCTCCCAAGTGCTGGGATTAAAGACATATGCCACCATGCCCAGCAAGGAAAAGTTTTTTTTTAATTGCAACCATTGGGCTGGGGGTGTAGCTCAGTTGGTAGAGTGCTTGTCTAGCATGCAGAAACCCCTGAGTTCCATCCCAAGTGTGTATAAACTGGACACGGTGCACTTGGGAGGTGGAGGCAGAAGGTCAAGGTCATCCTCAGCTACATAAGGAGTTCAAAGCCAACCTGAGCTAAATGAAACCCTGTCTCAACAAAGATAAAATTATAAGTGTACGAGACTTATACAACTGAAGTAATAAATGTCAGAAATGAGCCCCAGACTTCCCAGGTTGTAAAACTACAGTGGCCCCCGAGTTGCTGTTCTTGATAAGGAAGGCCGCTGGACAGGACCACCAAAGGTGTCCTTAGTGATTCTCCTTCCTGCTTACACAGCAGAGCCCTCATCTGCTGAATTGATCATTAACAGGCATGCCAGAACCAGGGTGACTTCTTGGGTTAGTGTCATTAGATGCATGATCCTAAAACCTAACTTATCTGGAATGATTTCCCAGATGTTATTGGCAAGAATTCCTTAACAGCAAATCAGGAACATTTTCTAAGTCCTTAAACTTTCTATAGCATTTTAAAAACTACTTGCAAAAAAAAAAAAAAAAAAAAAAAAAGCCGGGTGTGGTGGCACCCACCTTTAATCCCAGCACTCGGGAGGCAGAGGTAGGAGGATTGCCATGAGTTCAAGGCCACCCAGAGACTACATAGTGAATTCCAGGTCAGCCTGGGCTAGAGCGAGACCCTACCTTGAAAAACCAAAAAAAAAAAAAAAAAAAAAAAAACTATTTGCAACTTCCATAAAATACGCCATGATCTATTATTCAGATCTTGTGTAAGTAGCATCAGCCTTTATGAGGTCATGAATGTCAAGGCCACTTTGTGTCTGGATGACAGTATTATAAGTACTCCTCCTCTTCCTTTGGCTCTTATATTAAAAAAAAAATTATTGCAAGTAAAGAAAGAGAGAAAAAAGACAGAGAATGGGTGCACCAGAGCCTCCAGCCACTTCAAACAAGCTCCAGATGCATGCACCACCTTGTGCATCTGGATTTACCTTGGTACTGAGGAATCAAACCCAGGTCATTAGGCACTGTAGGCAAGCAGTTTAATCACTGAGCAATCTTTCTAGCCCTCTTCTTACATTCTTTCTGCCACCTCTTCTGAATGTTCCCTGAGCCTTGGAGGGTGTAACAGAGATGTCTCATTTAGTGCTGAACACTCCACTGTCACTTCTTAGCACCTTTGAGTCATGCCAGAGGTCACCTCCGTCTGAAAAGAAAAGATCCTCTAACCAAAAGTGAGGGTAGCATTAATATATAGGCACAAACATAAGTGTTTGGAGGGTATTTTGGTGGGCATAATATATATATTTAGCCAGACAGCAGTAATAGTTTCTCTCCTAGGGTTTAATGGCCTCCCGAGCCAGAGGCTTTTGATTGGATTTGCAGTACCAGGCAGGAATTCTCTCTCATGGAGCAGGCCTCAGAAAGCAGTTGGTTTCCTCTATAACAGACATACCACCACTGTACCAGTTAGCACATTTGGCCTGGCTGGCCAGCTGTAAAGCTTGTAGAGTCAGCTGCTGATTAAGACTCTTAATGACTTATCTCCCCCAACAGACTACATAGCTCTTTGCAGTATCTGACAGCTAGTCAGCAGGGAGGAGCCTTCCAGCTCAGCTCCAGCCTTTCTATAGTATATTAATTGATATCACTTAAACCTAATTTACTCCTAAAATAGTCTGATTCCTTCCTTATTTGTGTCATATTGCCTTTTTTGTTTGTTTTTATTTTTTCAAGGTAGGGTCTCACTTTAGCCCAGGCTGTCCTGGAACTCAGGGTGATCCTGCTATCTCTGCCTCCCAAGTGCTGGGATCAAAGGCAAGTACCCCTATTCCTGGCTGGCACACACTTAAGACCAGAAGTCAAGAGGCTAGGGTAAGAGGATCCCCATGAGTTCAAGGTCAGCTTGGGGTAGAGTAAAACTGTTTAACATTTTTGTTTTGTTTTGTTTTGTTTTGTTTTGTTCTTCAGAGTAAGGTCTCATTCTATCTAGCCCAGGCTGACCTGGAATTCCTATGTAGTCTCAGGGTGGCCTTGAACTCAGGTGATCCTCCTACCTCTGCCTCCTGAGTGCTGGGATCAGAAGCTTGCATCACCACACCCAGTTTCTCTTTAACATTTTCTTTTCTTCATTTTAGTTAAGGCTGTGCACACCTGTTGTCCCAGCACTGGGGCTGCATAGGCAGCCAATTGTTACAAGTTCAAGATCAGCCTGGGTTACATTGGGGGTACCAAACCAATTAGGGCTACATAGCCAGACCTTGTAACAAAAATCAAAACACACTTACTGAAAAAAGAAATAAAGCAGGGCGTAGTGGCGCACGCCTTTAATCCCAGCACTTGGGAGGCAGAGGTAGGAGGATTGCCGTGAGTTCGAGGTCAGCCTGAGACGACATAGTGAATTCCAGGTCAGCCTGGGCTAGAGTGAGACCCTACCTCAAAAAACCAAAAAAATAAAAATAAAAAAATAAAAATTAAGACACGGTCTCACTGTGCAGTCCAGGCTGGCCTCAAATTCATGATCTTCCTGCCACAGCCTCCCCTGCACTGGAATTACAGGAATGAACCACTACACTCAATCACTTCATGAAGAAAGATGAGTTTGAGGTCAGTTCTTTCACATTTCCTATCTACTACATTATGCTCCAAATGTGATATTTAAAACAGTGGCCCTGATTAAATGCTTACATGGGCAAGTGGGGTTAGGCCTAGCTGTCCACAACCAGAAGTTATCCAGATGGCCACATTCCTTTTTAAATTATTTATTTATTTATTTATTTATTTATTTATTTGAAAGAGGCAGACAGAAAAAGAATATGGGGGCACCAGGGCCTCTTGCCACTGAAAACACATTCCAGACACATGCGCCACTTTGTGCATTTGGCTTTATGTGTATACTGGGGAATTGAACCCAGGCCATCAGGCTTTTCAAGCAAGCACCTTTAACCACTGATCCATCTCTCCTGCCCAGCTACTTTCTTTAGAATGGCCTGAGGAGCAGGAATTACAGCCCATCCTGCTTACCACTTGGGTGACTTTGAATAAATCATTTAATCTGTTAGGTGCTTAGCACAGTGGAGACAACATACCATAGGAAGTCACTGATAGAGTCAGGGGAGTGTGGGCTTAGCAGATTGGGGGGGTCCTGTCTGTGTTCACATCCCATGTTGACTCTGTTGGGAGTTGATGCTTCTATACCAAGTTTAACCTTTCTGCCCCTCATTTTAACACTGGAGTGTAGCTAACAGGTAGTAATAATGTATTAAGCACTCACTGTATGGCAGGATGATATGTGTTGAATGGTATTTATGTAAAGTCTCTGGCATAAATAAATATTCAGCTAATATATATTGGATTTGATAACTGAGATTTTGTTTATTTTTTTTTTAAAGACATGAAGCTGGGCATGGTGATACACCCTATCATTTCCAGCACTTGAGAGGCAGAGGCAGGAGGATGAAGAGTTCAAGGTCATCCTCAGCTACATAGCAAGTTCAGGGCCAGTCTGGGCTACATGAGACCCTGCCTTTAAGAAAAAAAAAAAAAAAGCATGCACACAGAAAGTTTTAATATGTCTCATGCTGATTAAATTTGCTATCTGTTGTACTGCTGGAAAAAAAACAGTGCTGGGGATTTGGCTCAGCACAAGGCCATGGGTTCAATCCCCCATGCCACAGGAAAAAAGAGAAAAGGGGAAAAAATAATGCCGGAATTTATAGTAAGCATTAGGTAAGTTATGAATTCCTAGATTCAAAAATGCTGAACTTGTTCTTGAAGCCAGTACTGTCCAGCCCCATGCTTCCTGAAGAGTTGATGTGAATGGAGACTTGTGCATGGCAGTAGGGTGCAAGCTCAAGGATAAAAGGGTGTGTGAGTAAAGATGGAGCGGGGAACTGCCAGCTCTGCAGAGACCAAGTAGGGAGAAAAGACCCCATGGGATTGGCTAGGGTGGCCAGGGGGCGGAGTGGAGGGAGAGCCACAGAGGATGTATGTCTCAGAGTAGTTAGACTTTAAATTGTCACAGTCAGCCACACACTGCTGCGAGAATCTCCAAACCAGACACAATTTATGAGAGGAAAGGTTTTATTGAAACTAGAGATCCAGAGAAAGTTCCAAAACAGCAAAAGAGACTGCCCTGTTTCACAGGTCCAAGAGAAATCCATCACCAACACTACACACGCAATAGCAAACAGACAGGAGGGCTAAGGGAGGGAAATCTCCTTTCCCCTTATATAGCCTTAAGGTGAGGTCTTACAAACCTATCACAGACTTGATGGCTTCCTGAGTCTCTGGAATTTCCTTCCTGCACTGTCTACACAGGAAAGGATGTTAATTTCTAGCTCTCCTGAGCTTCCTTACATCCTGTCCCCTACTGAGAGGCTGCCTTCCTGTAATCATCCTCAGAGACCCACCCAAGATAATTAAAAGATCAAGTTGACAACAAAACCTAACCATCACAGCCACAGAGATGTACTGATTACTTAGAAATGTGTTTAATGAACTGTAAGCCAGTCATTACCTTCCTACTTTGGGCATTTCAAATAATGGCTCCTTGAATTTTTTGTTTGTTTGTTTGTTTGGTTGGTTTTTCAAGGTAGGGTCTCACTCTAGTCCAGGCTGACCTGGAATTTACTATGTAGTTTCAGGGTGGCCTTGAACTCATGGCAATCCTCCTACCTCTGCCTCCCAAGTACTGGGATTAAAGGCGTGCGCCACCACGCCCAGCTACAAATTTTTATGCTCTGGTTTTGTATTGTCTACCCAAACACTTCTCTTTCTCATAGGGAGAATTCCATGGAAAGCTTCTGTATTTGTTGTGGGTTTAGTAGTAGAATAACAAGGAAGAAAATATAGGGCCTGCAAACAGCATGCTTTGCTTAACTAGAATTCAGGTGTTTACTTTGATCAAATTTCCATTTTAATTTCACTTATTTAGACCCACCTTGTGCAGCTAAGGGATTAATAGATTTAAAAAAAAAATAGTATACAGTTTTAAATGAACTGGGGGCACACATTTCTTCAAAAGGATGACCACTGGAAATACTACTGCTTTATTACCCTGCCATGACACACATGGAACCACTTCTTAGAGGAGCCCCTAACTGGACTGTAGTGTGCATGAGCCACAGGAAAATGCCAGGCTACAGATCAACTTCAAGAGGTCTGCATGAGTGCCAAGGTGGGGCAGATCCACACTGAGGAGAGAAGACAGAATGTCAGGGTTTGGGGGGAAATAAGGCATTTTTCTAATGGGAAAATGGGATTTGAACCATCAAATTTTGCTGGAACCTGAATGTTATTTCAAGAGCCTGTGACCTTTTTATTTACTGTGGCATCTCAAGGGCACCAGGCAAACATGACATGACCAGAAAAAGTAATAAAAACTAAGTTACACCCTGTAGGAACATATTTCCTGTGTCCTTGGAATGACCTCTAACAGGCATCAGAATTTTACCCAATGCTTTCCTGCCCTGTCAGTAGAAGTCTGCACTAGAAGACAGGATTCCCCTCTGTCCCATGTACCCTGCTGTGCTGGAGGTTGAGCCCAGGGCCTCACCTTTGCTAAGCTACACTGAGCTACATCCCTAGACCTTCTACTTTTTGAAACTGTCTCACTAAGTTGCCCAGGTTGGCCTTAAACTTACTCTGTAGCTGAGACAGGCCTTGAACTTTCAGTCTTCCTGTGTCTGCCTCCCAAGTACCTGGGATTACAGGTTTGTGTCACTGGACCCACTAATTTTATTTTATTTTATTTTGCATTCTGTTTTACTGATTGCCTAATCCTGTCTTTGAAATTTGCACTGCCACCTCTCAAGTATTATGTTAGGTGAGTTTCATATGTTAACTCTTCATTAAGTAGAAGCTGTTTAAGTGTCAAAGGTTATTTATTCCTCATAGAAATGTACACATTTGGTCAGTCTTCTGTTTTTCCTGCCTGCTCATTTCCTGGCTCATGATTGTTTCTTTCCTAAACTCTTAACCTTTCCCAGTCCCAAAGTCCTGAAGTGGCTGTAGAAGGCTGATTTGCAAGGTCATGTGATATACTGTAGTGTGTGCACCTGAGCCCTGGCCTCAAGAGGTGCACAGAAGGATGGCATCTGAACAGAGGCAGCCCGGGCCCTGGCCCTGGCATTGAGCACCTCTGGGCAACAGTTGGTGATGGCTGGAAATGACCCAGCCTGTGGCAGAGTTTCAAGGGTATGTGAGAAAGCTAACTTTAATGAGGACAGCCTCTGGAGTGGGGTCAGATTTGACTTGTGGCAGCCTCATCTGGGCAGACCTTAGCCTGTCTGAACCAGTTTCTTCTTCCCTCCAGTGCAGACCATGTACTGTCCACCTGACAGGTGAGAGAAGTGAGAGTGCAGGTGTTGCCTAGTGGCAGCATGTTGCTGCTCGCAAACGCTAGTGCATGCTCACTGGGATCGTGGGCATAAAAGGAAGGAGCCAGGCATGGTGGCACATGCCTGCAGGCCTAGGCAGGGGATCATCAGTTCAAGCTGTGCACACCTGTAATCCCAACACTAAAGAGGAAAGGTAAGGTTCCTATGAGTGCAAAACTAACCTGATGTATATAGCAAGTTCCAGGCTTTTTTTTGGGGGGGGAAGGGGGGGCTAAACAAAAGAAAAGAGAGGAGGAGGAGAGGGAAAATAGTGGGGACGTGTACTGTAACCGTTTGTTCCTCTAGGTTTTCTTTCAAGTTCATGAACAAAATTTGTTTGGAGCCAAGCCACACAAATTATTAGTTTCTAGACTGACTCCTAGTGAAGAATTCAGAACCAAGCAAACTTCCTTCTCTATTTTTGATTTATTGGTGCTGGGATTTCACCTAGGGCCTTATGCATTCTAGGCACAAATTCTGCCACTTTGTTTCCAGCCTGCTTTTTACCTTTTTTATTCTGAGACATGGTCTCACTAAGTTGCCCAGGGTATCTCTCTGTAACCCAGGCAGGGTTGAATTTGGCAATCCTCCCGTCTCAGCATTCTTAGTATCTGAGATTATGGATCTATACCATCATGCCCAGTTTACTTGATCTTTTTCATCCTCAGTGATTTTTATTTGTAAATTGAGGGTTCTATTGCATCTGCCCAAGTGCTGGGATTGCAGGTTTGAACCAACCACCACACCTGGTTTATGGCTTATTTCCTGAGTGAAGGTCAAGTTTTGGCTCCAGTTATATCTATATATATGTTTTGTTTTGTTTTGTTTTTTTGCAGTAGGGTCTCATTCTACTCACTGTAGCCCAGGCTGACCTGGAATTCACTATGTAGTCTCAGGTTGGCCTCAAATTTGTGACAGTCCTCCACCTCTGCCTCCTGAGTGCTGGGATTAAAGGTGTGCACCACCACGACTAGCCTGGCTCCATTTTTTTTTCCTGTTGCTTTTTTTTTTTTTAATTTATTGTCCATAATGAGTTACAACATTTAGTGGGCAAACAATGAGTTGTTATCCGCCTGGCTCCATTTTTAAAGACCCTTCTAACTCAGATGTCTTCTGTTCTCTGTCTCCTCTGCGGTGATGTTTTATGTGTTCCACAGCAGAAGCAGCTCCATGTGATCAGGGACTTTAGCTCCTTAGTACTGTTGTGTGCCCTGCACAGCACTGAGCAGATAATAGGTTGTCATGCACTGCTGAGCTACTTTCCCATAAGGTGCAGGCACTCTTAGCTTGTCTCCATGATGCTCACACAATGATGTCATAGCCTTCACAGCACATTTCTCAGACACATAACCCTGATAAGCAGGATAGGACTCTTAACACATGTTTGCAAAAGAAACAGCAGATGGATAGATGTCTGAATTCATTTCCTGCCTGCTTCCTGTCTGCTTCTTCTCCACGACTCTCACCAATACGCTGTGTCTTGTCTTGCTATCCCAAGCCTGTTTCCTCTGGTATTTTTTCCTGTGATATGCCCCTGCCTCTGTCCTGTGCCTTTTATGTTTCCCTTGAGATGGCTTTTCTCTGCCTTCCAACTGCCCCAGGCTTCTGTAGCAATTGGGTAATTAAATCTGTTTGTGCGAGATCTGTAGGGGGGAGCCACCTCATCTGCAGTCTCCTGAGAGCAGGGACAAGCTTGTGTTTATATTATGCCTTAGGTAGTGCCTAGACCCTGGCTGACATCAGTAAATCCATCCTGCTTGCTTGTCCAGGTGTGGTTTACTTTGTGGAATACCTGTGTTCTTGAGGGGCGCCACAGATTTTTGCATTCAATTCATTCTAGAGGAACTCAGTATTGGAAGGAATAGCTTTGTTCTCAGCTTAGTAGATCTAAACTTTCACTGAAGGACATGGTCTGAAGCACCTTCAAGCACACATGATGCTTGGCCCCATCCGGCCTCCGGCATCTCACTTTGTGCTACAAGGTGAGCCACGGCCCTCCACTGCTGGCCCATCCTTTCTGACAGGTATTAACCATCTTCCTCTCTGGCTTCTTTATTATGTTGGGAAAGGTTGCCTGTTCATCATTCTGCACCAGTAACAACTCACGTACATGTTGTACAGCTGTTTCTCCTGTCAGCCACACAGAACTGAACTGTATGTCTGCAGTGCATGTAGGTGAGCCCCATACTGTTCACTGCTGGCCTCTTGACCAGGCTCCTCACAGATTGCAGACAGGTGAGCTGGTGCTGTCTAGCACTGGGCTTGGGTTACAGGATGAGTCCTCAAGTGGATTGGGGTGTTACTGGTTGAGGATGAGCCCCTCCTGTAGGGACTTATTTCCGGCCTCCTCCCTCCTCCACAAGAGCTTCCAGGTGTAAGTGAAAGGGGGGAAGGCTGTGGTAAGCGAGGAAATGCTATCTGAATCTGTCAGAGCTGTATATGACAGGGGCCTTACTGGGAAAGGACCAGAGCTTTTGCAAAATGAACTGGGAAATGCTTACCATGTCCAGTTACAGGATTGTTTCTCAGGGCCTGATGAGCACAGTCAGTGTTTACTGAATGACACCAGAAGACATGAGGCCCCCTATCTAGGAAATATCTCTTACTCAGCACAGAGCATCCTTGCTGGCTTGGTATTCATTAGCTCCCAAATCTGCTTTTTCCCTCTAAAGTGCATGAGCACTGGGTATCATTTCAGAAGTCCAGGTTGCTATTAGCTGATGCAGTTTATTTCAGTCAGATTATTGTGGAACATATGGATAGTAATGAATCTTCAATTGTGGTAATTAGGCAAATTTCCCAAAATCCAGTAGACTATAGTTTGTGAAGACTTAGTTGCTAAAACTCAGCGATAGAGATACAGCCAGGAAGTTGAAATTGAAACTAGAGGCTTTAGCAACAGAAAACTCAGTAACTTTACTGTTCTAAAATGATCATGATCATGAGATGTTATTGAGCTGTGTCTTGCATCTGTATTGAGTCAGAAGCCTAAGTATGGCCACATTATTGGTTCTCTGCTTGCTCGGCACACAGGACTGTACTTCCTGGTGCCCTCTTGATCTAGCAAGGCCATGCCCATTGTGAGTGGAAGTGATGTGTAAACCTGAGGTTCTTTTGGGCTTCCCTCTGCCTTGGTAGTAGACAGTGGTTCTAAAGGGTGGCTGCCCTGTCGGCCAGGTGAGGACACTGCCAGGCAGGGCATGAGCAGACCTGAGGTGGACATAGAAGATGAAGAACCCCATCTTGAGAATTTTTGGGTGTGTGTTACTGTGGTATCATCTAGCCCAGCGGTTCACAAGCCTTGTAGTGACAGGACACTTTCTGTCCTTCAGTTACTGAGAACCCCCAAGTGTCTCTGCCTGTGTGGAATATGGCTTTTGCTACTCAGCTAGACATTAAAGCTGAGGAGGTGATGAAGCATTGTTGAAAAACAAAGCCAAGTATACTACTTGTACTTCAGCAGTTACAGAAGAACAAGAAGACTGCCAAATAAGGCTGTTGGATCAGAGGTTGCAAGTGTAACACAAAGAAAAAGCGCAGTAGAAAAGTGGACAACCAGTTGAGTTAGTCTCTGAAAACTTTGAAATTTATAGCCTAAAATTAGATGACTCTTGTAAACTTGTAAATAGACAAATGCAAATGAAAGTAATCTCTACTACATTAGAACAAGTGTACACTGAATTCACCTTCAGAAGAAAGGTGTTAGCATCTGTTGTGTAGCCTTAAGAAAATCCCACTGTGCACCCATGAGAAAGAGAAGGCCTTGGCCTTAGACTGTGCCATTGGGTCTACTGTGTACCTGTGAGAAGAATGTAGATGGCAGTGGTGGCCATAGGCTCAGTGTGCCATCAGGGTGGTTGCAGAATTGTCTCCATCCTTAGCACATAGCCACGTGGAGATGGAATATCTACACTCGCTTGGGCGTGCTTTAGGGAAGCAGATATCATGAAATTGGTGTTGGGAGACTTTAGTGAGCATGACATTATAGCAGAAATCAAAAAAGAAGCCGGGCATGGTTGTGCATGCCTTTAATTCCAGCACTCGGGAGGCAGAAGTAGGAGGATTGCCGTGAGTTCAAGGCCACCCTGAGACTACATAGTGAATTCCAGGTCAGCCTGGACTAGAGCGAGACCCTACCTTGAAAAAAGAAAAGAAATCAGAAAAGAGATTTGCTTCTTTAAAAGTGAGAAACCAGGCAGGGAAAAGATACTTCTTTTGGTAAAATGTTTGTCTTATAAACTTAAGGTACTGAGCTCAATCCACGGTATCACATAAAATATGCGTGCTATAATCCTAGCAGTAAGGAGGCAATGACAGAAAGATCCCAGGTGCTCTCTGGCCAGCCAGTCTAGCCTATCTTTCCATTTATTTATGTCTTTATTTCTTTTTCAGATTATTCATTGTTACTGCGCAGAAATGCAAGTGATTTTTTGTGTAATTTGGTTACATATTCTGCTACTTTGCTAAATTCATATTTTCTCTCTAATAGGTTGTATATGCACATGTGTGTGTAATCGTTAGGACAGTCTATATATAAAGATCTCATTTGAAGACAGATCATTTGACATTTTTTAATTTCCAGTTTTAATATCTTTATTTCCTTTTCTTGCCTAATTGCTCTGGCTAGGACTTTAGTACTGTGTTGAATAGAAATAACAAAAACAGACATTCCTATATTATGCTGCTGACTTATGTTTGCTAGTATTTCTTGGAGGATTTTTGTGTCATTGCTCATAAGAGAATAGTCACCTGTGGTTCTTATGTATCTGGCTTTTGCATCAGGGCTATAGAGAATCAATTTGAAAGTGTTCTCATTGCTTCAATTTTTGGAAGTTTTTGAGAATTACTGTTTGTTTGTTTGTTTGTTTTAAATGTTTGGTAGGGAGAATGGAGAGATGTATCAGTGGGTAAGGTGCTTGCCACACAAGCAGGAGGACTTGAGCTTGGATCCCCAGCACCCAGCTCTGGGGAGAAGGGTGATGGAAGAGTAGGATCCCCAGGACTTGACCACTAGCTTGTCTAGCATTGTTGATAAACTCTGGATTCAAGTAAGACACCCTGTCCAAAAAAAAAAAAAAGTGGAAAGTGAGAGAAGAGCCACAGTGTCAGCCTCTGGCCTCCACACACAATTGGTAGAATCACCAGTAAAGTCATGCCCCCCTGATACGGGTTGCTGCTAATTGATAGTAAGCAACGTGGGGGGGGGTGTTTTGGAATCCTCCCTTCCCCCTCCTCCTACTCCGAGTTCTTGTCCTCTAATGCCAAAGAATTGTACACAGGGACAGAATTAAATTTTAGTTGCACATTTATTCTAATTCAGTAGATCAGGAAAAGGGGAGTTGGATGGGGAAATTGGATGTGGGAAGTCATAAAGTTTTCTCGCCACCAGTGTGGGGAAAACCG
>PVHP010011926.1:15064-44051 GCA_004024765.1 Zapus hudsonius
CTGGGTCAGCAGTCCTTCTACTCCATTGCCATGTGGGAAAAGAGGGCCCGAGTCCTCTAGGGAAGCTAGTTTTAAGTCCTCCCCAGGTGAGTCAGAGGGACAGCTGATTGGTTCATATCTGACCAATCAGTTTTGGCACCTAGGTTGTAGCTCTAACTAGACACCTCCCATTCAAAGGGAGGGGCTGGAAGGGGAGGAGTGGTCCCTACACATACCTGACTGTCACACCCCAAAAAAGAAAAAAAAAATATTTATTTAGGTCATGGTTTGGTTGGTTCAGGGGCATGGCACTGGCTTCGTTCATCTCTGGTGAAGGCCTGTGGTGAATGGTAGGTATCACAGTGCCTGGTACATATATGTGAGGAGAGAGATCACATATGAGAACTGAGGTATGCCCACAGTGACCTAATGACTCCCACCTGACCCCACCTCTTAAAGGTCCCACACCCTTATAACATCAATTCTGGGAGCCAAGCTTCTAATATGTAGCCTTTAGGGAACATGCTAAAGCCAAGTCAAACTATGGCATTGAGTTGTAAAGTTGAGTTGTGACTTCTTTCTTGCTGTTCCACTGAGCTAAGTCCCCAGACCCTCTCTTGGGGTGGATGGCTGGTTGGGTGATTGGTTGGTTGATATTTTTAAAAAAATATTTTTAATGTGAATATTCTCACTGTTCTGATTTTGTAATAATCAGGACAGGCTAAACATTCGATATATTAAGGTCATGCATGTGTCCCCAGCCCCAGGGCTTTTTTGTCTTTAGGTTCGGTTTTTTAAATGCTGGTGATAAACTTCATCTGACTGCATGATCATGTAATGGCTGAGATTCCAGGTAATATCTTAGTGACCTTGAGAAAAGTGACATGAAGCTACTGTAATAATTGGCAGATGATCAGTGCTAATCTGCTCTCTTGTCCAAAAAACTATAGCCACTGCAGAGAAATGTGATTGCCATTTGCCGTTAAATGAAGTGTTCAACTATTGTTTTTGTTTTCTAGAAAAAAAAATTATTTATTTCAGACAGATACAGTGAGTGAGTGAGTGAGTGAGTGAGTGAGTGAGTGAGTGAGTGAGCATGGGCATAGCAGGGCCTTTTGTCACTACAAATGAACTTCAGATGCATGTGCCACTTTGTGCATCTGGCTTTATGTGGGAACTGGGGAACTGAACTCAGGCTTTGCAAGCAAGAGCCTTTAGTTTCTGAGCCATCTCTCCAGCCCAGTGGGTTGATTTTTTTTTAAGCAGGGTTACTAGCTGTGGCGGCCTCAAACTCTTTTGTGTGTGTGTGTGTGTGTGTGTGTGTTATTTTTTTTTTTTTTTGGGTGGGGGTAGGGTCTCACTCTAGCCCAGGCTGACCTGGAATTTGCTATGTAGTCTCAGGGTGGCCTCAAACTCATGGCAATCCTCCTACCTCTGCCTCCCAAATGCATGAGTGCCACCACCCTCAGCTCCTCTTTGTTTGTTTGTTTGATTGATTGTTTGTTTATTTGAAAGAGTAAGAGAGAATGGGGGCACCAAGACCTCTAGCCACTGTAAACAAACTCCATACACATACGCCACCCTGTGCATCTGGCTTTACGTGGGTACTTGGGAATCGAACTTGGATCCTTTTGCTTTGTAGGCAAACACCTTAACCGCTAAGCCATCTCTACAGCCCCCCCCTTTTTTTTTTAAGTAGATGATGGGAGGAAAGAATTTATTTGGTTTATAGTTTTTGTTTTGTTTTTTTATTTCCAAGGAGAGGAGGGGAAGGGAAAGAGAGGGAGAAAGAGAGAATAAGCACACCAGGGCTGCTAGCTACTGCAAACAAACTCCAGATGCATGCACCACTTCGTGCATCTGGCTTTACATGGGCACTGGGGAATTGAATCTAGGTAGTGAGGCATTGTAGTCAAGCACCTTTACCACTTAGCCATCTCTTCAGCCCCCTCTTTGGTTTTTTGATGCCGGGTCTCACTATGTATTCCTGACTGGCTTGGAATTTGTTGTGTAGATCAGGCGGCCTTGAACTTGCATCAGTCCTCCTGTGTTTGGCTCCCAAGTACTGAGATTACAGCATGTGCCACCATGCCTGGCTCCTTGTTTATCAGTGTTGCCTTTTGTTTCATCCCTTGAGTTTTAGTATATTGTGTTTTATCCCCCATGTGGGATTTCTTCCTGGATCCGTTGATTGTGGGGTTTGCAGTCTTCAGTGCCTGAGTTCTAACTTCCTGCTGTGCTTTGTATCTCAGTTTTTTAAGCCATTGAGTCTTGATTTGTGACCCAGGATATAGTCAGTCCCATGAATATATAACCAGATGACTAAGATGATAAAACTCTTCAAATTTAAAGCATGGGACATCTCTTAATTTTATTATAGGAATTTGGAAATAAATGTGTAACTAGATATTATTCTTAATGATATCACATTACATTTTGAAATGATATCAGTAGTTTTACAGTACTGAAAGAGGTTATCATTTATGAAGTATCGAACCAGTGACCTTAACCATTCACTTGTGATGAAAGGCCCAATCTAACCTTTTATTGAATGTGATATTTATTAAAAATGAAACTCTCGCTTCCATTACTTAATCAATAGCATATTAAGCCATTTATTAATATGATTAAAGGAGGCATTGCAGACTAGATATTTTGTTCCCCAGTCATCTAGTCTAATTTTAATAACCAGGAAGTGGCATTCTAGCCTAGAGCCAGTCAAATCTATCTAATCCTGTACTTGTAACTTTTATAAGACAGGAAAGAACAATTAAAATTTGCAGGAAGAAAGCCAAGCATGGTGACTCATACTGTAATCCCAGCACCAGGGAGGCTAAAAAACAATCGAATTTGAGGACAGTGTGCTACATGGCAAGACTTTGTCTCAAAAAAAAAAAAAAAAAACAAAACTTTTTTTTTTCCAGAGGAAAATCCTGTGTATTGACTGTTGAGGAAATTACAACTCTTTTTACATGATCGCATAAGTAAACAACCAGGAGCAATGTCTCCTTTCCCCATTACTTACTGTTGCTTATATCTGAACCACTAGGACTTAGTATAGGTGACATTGGAGAGTGTGGCAAGAAATGCTCTACATGATAAATGCTGGTGGGGAAATAGTCAATGACAGGAAGAAGAAAAGGGGCAAACCGACGTAGGCCTGTCTCCCAGCTGCCCCCACACGTCTTCACAGTTCAGTGGGTGCCATGGGGGAGAAGGGTACTTTGGTATTTAATCAACCTACCAGAGCTCCCTTTCTCTGAATGTGTCCTGCTGTCTGTGTACCAGGGTAGGGTGGTTCTCATTTCATTTCTCTCTCTCTCTCTCCCTCTCTTTATCTTTCTCTCTCTCCATCTCTCTCTCTCTCTCTCTCTCTCTCTCTCTCCTCCCCATTCCCCCTTCCCCCTATTCCCCCTTCCCCCTCTCCCTCTCCCTCTGAATGTGCCCCTGCTGTCTGCACCCAGCGGAGCCCTGTGTGGTGTTTCTGTTGTGAACAGTGCACCTACAGAGCTGCTGAGCCCCGCCCTTGAACTAGCTGGTATGTGCTTTCAGGAAAACTGGAAGGGTTAGTCCTACTTATACCCTCTTACCTCTGCTTCTGCCTCGAAGGTGCTGAGATTAAAGGCACCATGCCTGTCAGGAAACTAGGTTTCAAAGCAGCACGGTGTGTGACTTCGCTGTGTGGCAGCCACCACGTGAGCCCTAGTAGTCCCTGTCTTGTGCTCTCACAGTTCCTGGGAGGTGTGTTCTCCCTTTTCAGAGGAGCAAGATTAGAAAGCTCACTTTCCAGCACAGGTCCTGTGTCCAGACATAGGGTGTTTGACTCCAACGCCTGCGTTATGGAAGGCCAGTAAGTCACACAGATAACCAGATGGGGAAAGAAGTCAGCTGAAAATTGCTTCCCACCTCATTCCCAAGGCTACACTAAAGAGCAGATGTCAGACTAGTGGTGGAAAGGTTAGAAGTCTCTGTTCTTGGAGGCAGTGGGAGCTCAGGCTCAGAGCTTGGCCCTGTGCTGCTGGAGAGTTTGTTAATTGCCTCTGCATTGATTCATCCAGCCCAGCTGCTTTTCCAAGTAAGTAACTGTCACATCTAGCTCTCAGATCAGCTGCCCACTCCTGCTCAGACCCAAGGCTGTCCTGGCCGGGAGGAGAGGAGATGATGACCAGTAGTCCTTATAGTCACGTTTTTGGCCCCTCTTAGCATTCTTTAGAATTTCTTCTGTCGACCTCTACTAACCTCTTGGTTACTGCGAGTAGGAAAGCATTGGTACAACTTTTTTTTCCCATTTTTAAAATGTTTGTGCTGGTGTGTAGAGGTCAGAGGACAGCCTCAAGGTGTCTGTGTTCCACCTTTGTTGAGACAGGGTCTCTTACTACTGCAAACAAATTGCCAAACTGCAAACGAAGGTCATACTAACTGGCCTGTGAACTTCAAATTCTCCTGACTTCACCTCCCATTGTCATAAGCACCTTGGGATCACAGATACATGTGCCACTTTGTATCCAGCTTCACAAGGGTACTGGGGAATTGAACCCAGGCTGGCAGACTTTTCAAGTACCTTTAACTATTAAACCATCCCCCAGTTCTATTATTGCCACTATTGCAAATAGAGGCTGAGTTAGAGGTATGCTTTGGTTTGTAGTTTGTTTTCAAGAATTAATATGTATTAAATCTTTGTGGGGGCTAGAGAGATTGCTCAGTGGTTAAGGTGTTTGCCTGCAAAGCCTAACAACACAGGTTTGATTCCCCAGTACTCACATAAAGCCAGATGCACAAAGTGGTATCTGGAGTTCCTTTGCAGTTGCTGAAGGCCCTGGCATGCCCATTCTCTGTGCCTGTTTCTCTTCTTTCTCTGCTTGCAAGTAAATAAGTAAAAATATTTTTTAATCTTTGTAATAAATTGGTTCAATGGCTGTCACTTCTGCTTAATGACACATAGCATTTTTCTCTCCATATGTGCTTTCTGGCTCTTACTGTGGTGTTCTTTACATAGTACACTTAGGTGTAAGGGAGCAGGCTCTGGCATCTGGTTCAGAGAGACAGTTTCTGTTGCATCTGAGAGTGTTCCCCAGTCAAACAGTCTCTGCTGATGTACATAGCTGATTACCTTATTAACTGTGGATGAAGCAGTCTTTCTGGGACAGTAACGTATAGCTTCATCATATCCTGTGTGCAGAGGGCAAACACATTGGAGTGTGGCTGACAGGTTCCCATTTCCAGGCTGATTCTGATAATGATAGTGTTTAAGTTCCATTGATTGTCCTCTAATTGAATTTTTCTTTCTTTAGGCCTCTTCTGAAGAGCTAAAGGCTGCCTACCGGAGGCTGTGTATGCTTTACCACCCAGACAAGCACAGAGACCCAGAGCTCAAATCACAAGCGGAACGGCTGTTTAACCTTGTTCACCAGGCTTATGAAGGTCAGTGGAGAGCTTGGCTTCACAGGAACACTCGATTTTAAGAGACTTGATTTGTAGAGGATAGAGTCCTTAGAGATGTATAAAAGAGGTGGTTAGTTTAGTGTCCTTTGAAAGAGTAGTATTTTGCTTTGGAAATCAATATGTGTCCAGTAAGTAGAAAATGAGAGTCCGGGTGAAGGAATGAACCAGGCTCAGAATTGCAGGGGAACACTCAAGTTCTGAATCACTTACAAGTGTCTTCTAAAGGGAGCTCGTGGAGAGAAAGGGCTGGTCATTGCAGAGCTTTCTTTGTTCTTTCTGTGATTCTTTTTTATCCAAAAGAGATTTTATGGGTTCTGAAGCATTCAGTGAAAAAAAAGGGTCTAACAAAAGAAAGAAGGTGGGTTAAAGCAGGCTGACAGGACACAGAACCTGGAGTTGAGATTTTCACATGTAATGCTTATGTATAATAGAAAAGCCTGTGATATGTCTCTGAATATAAAGTCAGAGAGCTTTTTTGGGGTTACAAAGGGCTCTGACGATGATTGTGAAGGTGGTTTCCTGACACCAGAAATGTGCTTCATGCCACTGAGTGGCACATTCAAAACGGGTAAACATGGTCAATTCTGTTATGTGCATTTTATCACAATTTAAAAATAAATCTACGGTCTGGAAAGATGGCTCAGTGGTTAAGGCACTTGCTACAAAACCTAACAACCAGTGTTCCATTCCCCAGTACCCACATAAAGCCAGATGCACAAGGTGGCACATGTATCTGGAGTCTGTTTGCAGCAGCTGGAGGCCCTGGTACACTCATTCTCTCTGTCTCTCTTCTCTCTATCTTTCTACTTGCAAATAAATAAAATAAATTTTGAAAAATAAAACAATATTTAATCACTGTTAGGACAGACACCAAGTAAAATCAGTCATTATTCGTTTGGGAAACCTTCACGATCCTCTTAACCTGAGATTAGAGGCTAAAAAGTAGAGGATGTGCTTCTTTACAAAATAATTCAGATATCCCACTGTAGGTATAATAGCACAAGTTAGATCTTAATGACAGTAAAACCGAACAGAGGAGCATGTTATGTGAGGCGGGAGGAGTGTGTCATGACTGAATTTAACTATTCACACCACTTTATTTGGTGGTTATGACCAAAACCTTGGCTCCTCATTGTATTCTGTTGGTTAAGGGCAGCAGCAACTTCACTGTTGTCTAGTTACCCACACATTTGCTTGTGTTGTTTTGGGTGCTTGGGGATGAGTCAACAGAAAAGCCTGTGTGTTAGGGAAGCGCTGCCGCAGCACACTTCCATACTTCATAGTGAGCAGACATGTCCTCAGCAAGTCCTAGAGTTTAACTCACATGTTTTCCAGAGGTCAGCATTTCTTTCTTCCCCACTAGATTTGAATATGGATAAACTCACTTGTTTCATTTTTAATTAGGCCTAAAAGTATATGGGAATCTCTCAGGAGGAAAGATAGAACAGATCTGGGTACAGCACAGGAGGGAGGTAATGAGTTGGCTTCACTGCTGGTCAAGTTCAGGGTGGGCAGTCTGTAAATAATTCTCACCCTTGCTGAGAAATTGTTTTCTGATGAGGTGATGTGGTCTACAACATTGTGAGGGGTCCTGCTGGGGGCAGTGTTGTGTGTATATGTGGATGCATCTGTGTCCTCCTCTTTACTTCCCTGAGACAAGGCCTCCCACTAAACCTGGAGCTTGCCTTTTTTTTCTCTTAATATTAATTTGAGAGTGAGTGAGAGAAAAAGAGGCAGACAGAGAGAAAGAAAGAATGGGTACACCAGGGCCTCCAGCCACTGCAAACGAATTTTAGACACATGCGTGCCACCTTGTGCATATGGCTTTTAAGTAGGCACTGAGGAATCGAACTCAGGTCCTTCTGTGTTGCAGGCAAACTCCTTAACTGCTAAGACATCTCTTCAGCCCCATTTTTTTTATTTATTAGATTGGCTGACCAGGGAGCCCCAGTGATCCTCCTGTATCCACACTTCTTAGCACTGGGGTTACAACCCAGCCTTTTACATTTAATTCTGGGGATCAAAATCAGGTACTTGTGCTCTTACCCACTAAGCCATCTCCCCAGCCCCTATATTCATGTTTTTTAAAATTATTTACAATGCCAGACATGGAGGCACATGCCTATGATCCCAGTACTTGAGACATAGAGGCAAGAGAGTCCAGGAGGTCAAGGCCAGCATTGGCTTTGTAGGGAGTTCAAGGCCAGCCTGTCTTTTAAAAATGTAAAACAAAAGCAGCCATTCTTTAATGCTGAGAGCCAGGACAAACTCCTGCACAGAGACCTTGCTCTTTGTCCCTACAGTCAGAGAAGGTTGGACCCTGGGAAAATCTGACTTTACTCATCGGTAGCCTCTTTGGAACACATCATAGGTCAGTTCAGAAAAGCACTTAGGAGGACAGAGGTAAAGAAAATAAAGAATGTCTCTAAGAAGATTGTGGTTAGACAGGGAGATGAGAGATGGGTTTATCTAATGACATTGTGGCATTTTAGAAAGGTGAAGTGTGTGTTGTATAAACATGTTTGATATACATATGTTATATATATATATTTTTTTTAATTACAGTGCTTAGCGACCCACAAACCAGAGCCATCTATGACATTTATGGGAAGAGAGGACTGGAAATGGAAGGCTGGGAGGTAAGAAAAACTGTCTGGTGAACCAGAAAAGACACGTAACAGCTATAAAACACCACCTCACAACCGTTCTTTAGGGGCCTGTGATATTTGAGAACATTTGAGACACTAGGGTCCCTTTCCTTGCCTTGTGAGTTCATAGGTTGAATTCTAGACATAGCTTTGCCACTCTGTAACTCTAGGATTTGGACAGGTCTGTAGTTAGACTTGTCCATGGCACCCTAACCTGCCAGGGAAAAGGAAAGGGCATGACATTGCCTGCCAGGGAGGCTTGGCCCAGGGCTAGAGGCGGGACTGCTGTGGTGACTGCTTCAGGGGTGCAGTTCTCCATGAACTCCTCCCTCCCTGCCTGTCTGTGCCTGTCCCTCCATCATTGACATGAAGACTGTATGCTGCTGTGGGGGTGTTCCCCGTGTAAGAACTACTAGACTCTAAGGTTAGAACTGCTAGATTACAGCAGTGGGAGATGGCTCAGTAGTTAAGTTGCTTGCTCGCAAAGCCTACCAACCCAGTTGCAGTTCCCCCAGTACCCACAGAACGCCAGATGCACAAAGTGGCGTATATGCCTGAAGTTCATTTGCAGTGGAAAGAGGCCCTGTCACACCTGTTTTTCCCCCTTCCCAATAAATTAGTTTTTTGAAAACCTATTAGATTACATCATCTATGATGACCCTTCCATCTGTAATGCACTGTAAGTCAGCACTGTCAAGTGTAGTGAGGAAACCAAACAGCTGGGCAGCTTCTGTGGATCAGGTTGTCCTTGGTGGCCCTGCTGTGTGAAAAGAGCCACAGCAGCTCAGGAGCTTCTGATTCCATTCCTCCCCTCCTCCCTGGCTGGCTGGCAGAGAGGTGGGCAAGTCATTCCCCCACTTTGCACTGAAAAATAAACATGAAGGGTTGGAGAGGAGATGGCTTAGCGGTTAAGGCGTTTGCCTGCAAAGCAGAAGGACCCCAGTTCAATTCCCCAGGACCCTCATAAAGCCAGATGCACAAGGTGGCACATGTGTCTGGTGTTGGTTTGCAGTGGCTGGAGGCTCTGGTGCGCCCATTGTCTTTCTCTCTGTCTGCCTCTTTACTCTGGCACCCGTGCGCACTCACACACTCTCTCAAATTCAATAAGTAAAATACTAAAAAATAATAAACACAAAAATAATTACAACAGTAATATGTAGGTGTTATTAGTCGATTTCCTTCAATGCTCATTAGATTTTGGCAGGCAGTTAACATCATTGTGGTTCTGAGTTACTTTTTTTATTATCATGTAGGATTTTACTATAAGTTCTTTCAGTGTTTGACCTCAAGCTTAGGTCTGTCTCTTCAAATCCTGGCATGAACCCCTACTAAAGGCTTGTTGGCATGGAGCAGAAGAGACACAGAACTGCTCCCCTTTCCCTCCTTGCTGACATGGTGCTTTGTGGGCCACGTTCCACCAGTAGCCATGTCTTGCTTGCCACACACAGTGAATTGTAGTTTGGAGGTTTTGCGTGACTGTCCGGTCAGCTGTCTTCTCTTAAAGCACTGGAAGATGAAAGGTTGGATCTGAATTCCCTTGTGGGCAGCACTGTCCTGTAGACTGGGCTGAGCTTGCACTTATCCCATCCCCACCCCTCATTGTGTCATTGGGCCCTCCGTTCCTCGAAGTGACTCTGGAAGGCAGTTGCTTTATCACCAGCTGTTGCAGTCAGCATTCTAGTTGCTGCACCAAAAAAACCCAAGCAAAAGTGGCTTGTGGGGGGAATGGGTTTATTAGGCTTACGGACTCTAGGGGAGACTCCATCCTGGCAGGGAAAACGATGGACATCACCTCTGCCACAGCACTGGAAATAGCGGCAGGAAGGTGTGCCAAACACTGGCAAGGGGAAGCTGGCTTATAACCCCCATAAGCCTGCCCCCAACAACACAGCTCCATCAAGGTTGTAAAATCCAAACTGCCATCAGCTGAGGATCGATCCATCAGAACACAAACTCATGGTGACCCTCCTATTTCAACTTTCCAAGTATTGGGATTAATGGCGTGCGCCACCACACCTGGCTTCCCTTGATTTTTAAGATAATGGATTAGTTACAAGCATTAGAGGCAGCAGTCAGGGGCACTGACAGCTCTAGGCACCTGTGAGATAGTACCACTTGAAAGGGTTTTAATTCCCAGCAGCATTACTCCAGCTCTCCTAGAGCAGAAGGGTCTTCTGGCAAATACTGTAGGATTCCCTCCTTCATTCCAACCACTAGAAATGCAGCAAAACCACACTCAGTAGTGCTGATGACAGGATGCAGTCACAGGTGGTCAGGTGAGCAGACAGACTTTATATGCTTTATTTTTTCCTTTTTAGAAAACTACTTGAAGGAAATAAAGTTCTTGTGGGTCACAATTTTCCTTTTTTTAACATAAGCCTATAAAATGAAGCCAGCCACTTGTGATGGTGCACTCATGTAATCCCACAACCTGAGCTGCATAGTGACTTCTAGGCCAGCTTGGTTCCACAGGAGATCCTATCAGAAAAATATAGAGATAAATGAGAAAAATGATTTAAAAAAAAAAAGCCTCTTCAGATGCTTAGTGCTTAATCTACAGTAGGAAACCAGTGCCTGCTGTTCATATGTGGTCCCCGAACTCCCACACAGACCTTCAAGAAGCTGCTACAGCAGGTTGGAATCTCCCGCCACAGCAGCTTGCGCTCAATGCCATCTTCTTTGCATTGTGTTGCTAGTGTTTTCAGACCATTAGTCTCTGCCTGCTGCTAGAGGGTATCCATTCACACAGCCTGTTGATTACAATAAACATGGATGAAGGTCACTATTAATATCCTGAGCGTCTAAAATGCCTTTAACTCAAGAATCTCAAAGCACTCAGAGTCCTGGCTGCAATGTTACTTCCATACTGGTGGATATAAAATGGTTGGTTTTTTGTTTTGTTTTGTTTTGTTTTATCTTATCATTGGGTTCTCTTTCTTCTCTCTCCTCGGCCTCTACCTCCCTCCTTTAAGAAACTAATGCTGGGGCTGGAGAGATGGCTCAGCAGTTAAGGCACTTGCCTCCAGTGCCTAAGGCCCCAGGTTCAATTCTCCAGTACCCACATATGCCAGACCCACAGGGTGGTGGCCCTGGTGTGCTCTTTCTCTCTCTCTCTCTCTCTCTCTCTCTCTCTCTGTATCTCTCTGCTTGAAAATAAATAAATAAAATATTTTTAAAAAAAGAAAGAAACAGCCGGGCGTGGTGGCGCACGCCTTTAATCCCAGCACTCGGGAGGCAGAGGTAGGAGGATCGCCATGAGTTCGAGGCCACCCTGAGACTACATAGTGAATTCCAGGTCAGCCTGGGCTAGAGTGAGACCCTACCTCGAAAAACCAAAAAAAGAAAGAAAGAAACTAATGCTCTGGTAGAATTCCAAAGGAATGAATGACATATAACCATCCTTAGCTTGTTAACTCAGGCATGTGAGTTCTGGAAGTTGGTAGGCAGTGTCTGTGCTAATGGACAAAGTCTGTCTTTTCTTCAAAATGATTAAAGTCTTGACTTTGCACTGTGAATGCTTTGGTTCTGGTAATGGCTGACAAGTGGGGTGAATTTGCATATCAGTGATGGCTATTTGTAGAGGTGCATTCTTTGACCTGGGTCACCTGCATCTTTGCATCAGTCTTATAATACTTAAGGAAGTCACCCTCTATTAAAACCTGTAATAGGGCTGGAGAGATAGCTCAGCTATTAAGGTGCTTGCATGCAAAGCCTAATGACCTGGGTTCAATTCTCCAGTACCCACATAAAGACAGATGCACAATGGTGTATGCATCTTTTTCATCGGCTAGTGGTTCTGGCATGCCCATTCTCTCGCTCTCTGTCTCTCTTCTCTGTCTCTCTTTCTCTGCTTGTAAATAAATAAAATAAAATAAATTTTTTAATCTATAATATGACCAAAGTCATGAAAAACAAGGACACAGCTGAAGAGGCTAAAACATGAGAAGTTGAAATCTAGCAGGGTGTGATGGTGCATGCCTTTAATCCCAGCACTCAGGAGGATGAGGTAGGAGAATCACCATGAATTCAAGGTCAGCCTGGGCTGGAGCGAGACCCTGCCACAAAAAAAAAAAAAAAAAAAAAAAAAAAAAAAAAAGAAAATAAATCTTTAAAGTGTGAATTTACTTAATAGAAGTGTACTGATGCTGAACTTGTAGAAAAACTGAGTTGAAGGTATGCTAGAACCTCTCAAGAAGCTTGTGGATGTGACCGCTGTTCATGGTTAGGAAGGCATGAACATCAGGAAGCTGGGAAGTATACTAGAACCCTTTGTGTCATCCTTGTAACATTGTAGAAGTTCTAAGTACTTTTCTAAAATTATTCTACAAAAGTTAATGAGGATCCTAGAATTTCTAGACCAGAGAGCACCATGGGAATTGTTTTAAAGCAGGTCTCCTAAGATAATGAGCAGTCATGTCAAAGAGCCTAGATTTGTTCTCTTTCTGTTCATCTGCCTTCTGCAGATGTTCTTACTCCCCTCTTCATGAGGTTGATCCTCTTCATGAGGTTGATCTTCCTGGGTAGCCCAGGATGAGCCTCATGGTGAACACTATTTACTGATGTGGGTTAATCTGTTCAGGGAGCATGTCTGGTGTTCATCCAGCACAGCACAGCTAAGGTGCTGCATTCCTGGATACTCCTCCCTTGGGATGCTGGGATGAGAATGCAGCCATCCTTGTCCTGAACCTCGCCTGCATCATGTATGCTCCTCAGCAAAAGTGAATCATCCTGGATGGTAGAGGTCAGAGGGAGCCAGGAGAGAAAGTCAGCCTGGGAAATGTCCTTTCCGTTCTGGGTGAACTAGCCATTTTACCTTGGCAGGTGGCTCTGATTAATGTACCAGCTGTGAGCGACCATGTGAAGTATGACTAGAAATGGAAGGGCCTGGCACCTTCAGATGACTTTCTCTGAAGCTTATCACGCACTGGAGCAGAGAGAAACTAATTTGCAGCTCTAAATTCAGACTGTCATATTTAGATCCCCAGCACCACACTTTTTCTGATCTCCTGTACTCTCATAAGTACCTAGAACTGTGCCGTTGTAAACAGGACCCTTAGAAGTCATGCAGTATAGTGTCTTCTTACAGGTGGGGTTGCTGAGGCACATAGTGGACTTGCCCTCATGTGCTTCTTCTGACCTTCCCCCTGTTTGAAGTCCCAACGGGGTTGTCTTCCTTCATGGTGAGCTAAGAAAGACTGATGGAGTAAGTGTCCTAGTGCCTCAGACTTGCCCTCACTGTGTATCCCTGAGCTTCATGTGGTCTGCTGTTTGGTCCCTGGGGGTTGTTAAACTAAGGTTAAAGTGTCCTGGCATGCTCTGTGCTAAGGGTCACTCCTAGAAGATCTCAAGTCTGGTGATTTCCCCTTGGGGTCTGGAATTAGATTTGAACTATAGGATTCTTTGTGAGGTTCCTGCAGCTGGAGAGAAGTTACTGAAATCAAGGAAGGTCTGTCAGAGTCTCTGGAGACCCAGAGACAACACAGCCAAAAAGGGCCTCGAGGGCAGCAGAGCCTTGCTCCTCTCGAGGTGCTGATCTTGTGGACCCCAAGCATTAAAAGCATACCAAACAAGTGCTTTCAGCTCTCTGTATCTTCCTCACCTCCCAGGTCCTTAGCTATCTCCCTCACTTCTGTCCACAGGTGGTGGAAAGGAGGAGAACTCCAGCCGAGATCAGAGAAGAGTTTGAGCGGCTACAGAGAGAACGGGAAGAGAGAAGACTGCAACAGCGAACCAACCCCAAGGTAGCCAGCGTCTCAGGGTGATCTATTAAAAGCTATACTCATTAAGTATAGTGGGCTTTTTAACCAACCATATCCAAAACTAGGCAGACAAGATTTCACTGATTGTATTTCAAAGCTGCATTTTTCTGCAAGGTTGTACCCCGGTAGCTATCTGCAGAGCTGCTGTTGGTGACCCAGAGGCAAGTATTTCAATCCCTGTGGGGAAGACAAAAACAATCCCTAGGTTTACCCAGCAGCCAGGCTTTCTCAAGCAGAAATTCATGCTAGTTCTCTAAAACCTCCAGTTATGCTGCCCAAGTCCTTGGCATCAGAAGTCTTTGAGAGGTAGTGTCAGGAAAGGACAGCCAGCAGCGTAAGCACTGGGGCAGCAGTTAGGAGGCTATGAGGTCGGGTAGCACAGAGGATTGAGAGCATTTCCAGAATCCGTTGAGAGCAAGGTCTCTGCTTTCCTCACCCTATGACATCAGCGCCATGAACCCTAATCATTTGACGACTGGAGTCCCCAGTGGAGTAGAATTGTTCAACCCAGTGACACTACAAATCAGGCCCTTGTACAGTATCTTTCCCATTTGCTGTGCCCAGCCAGGTGGCAAAAAGCTATCTCAAGAAGTTTGTGGAGTCCGTTCTACTGAATAGCTGATGGACTGTGGCCTGGTAGCCTGTTCAGCCATGCTGAGTGAGAGGCCTCAGTGCCTGGCCCTATCAGTGTGGTCAGGAAGACCTGGCAGGCAGCCTATACTGTCCTGATAAGGAGCTCATTGCCTCTTCTAGAATGTCTCCAGAATTTGTGTTGACTCAGCAATGTTGTTGGAAGGAAAAGTGAAGCCATATAAGCAGCATCATTTTTTTGGGGGGTGGGGGTTCAAGGTAGGGTCTTGCTCTAGTCCAGGCTGACCTGGAATTGACTATGTAGTCTCAGGGTGGCCTTGAACTCACAGCAATCCTTCTACCTCTGCCTCCTGGAGTGCTGGGATTAAAGGTGTGTGCCACCACACCCGGCTTTTATTCTTTTTCTTTAAGTCTTAAAAAAAAATGCCAGCTTCAACTAAGAAGCACAACACAGTGATCCTATGATCAAATTCATTCTAGAATATTTTTAAGGCCCCTACAACATTTAAAAGACCTTATTTTCAGCCGGGCGTGGTGGCGCAGAGGTAGGAGGATTGCTGTGAGTTCGAGGCCATCCTGAGACTACAGAGTGAATTCCAGGTCAGCCTGGGCTAGAGAGAGGCCCTATCTCGAAAAACCAAAAAAAAAAAAAAGACCTTATTTTCATTACAGAACTACCTATTTGAATCTTGCATTTCAAAGTGTATATAAGCCAAATATGGTAGCTCACACCTACAATCTCAACAATTGAGAGGCTGAGGCAGGAATTTCGCTGAGTTTGAGGCCATTCTGGGCAAGACCTTGTCTCAAAAACAAAACCAAAGCCCAGCATGGTAGTGCACACCTTTAATTTAATCCCAGCACTTGGGAGGCAGAGGCCATCCTGAGACTACATGGTGGGGGTGGGAGAAACAATGATTAAAGTTTATACAGTTGGGCTGGGGAACTCAGCAGTTAAAGGTGCTTGCTTGCAAGCCCACTATCCCTGGCTCAACTCCCCAGTACCCACATGGGTGCATGCATCTGATCCCAACATGCCTCAGGCACTGGGAGGCCCAGAAGAATCCAGATGCTTGCAGGCCAGCTGAACTGTCACTTGAAAAGTGAAGCCGAAAAAACAAAATAACAGCAAGGAAGATTCTGTCTGCCTCACACAGGATGAAGGAAGAGGACAAAAACCCCAGTGTTTTTAGGCCTCACATGCCCATACACATGTAATTTTTTTTTTTTAAGTGCATACAGTCGAGAACCCAGCATATAGCTCAGTGTTGAGTGCCTGCCTAGCATGTACTAAACCCTGGGTTCGAGCCCTAGCACCTCAAATAAATATATATATTTATATTTACTGGGCCTGCAGTCCCAACTACTTACGAACTGAGGAGAAAGATTACAAGTTTAAGGCCTGTCTGGGCAGCTTAGTGAGACCCTATCTCAAAGTTTTCTTAAAACATTGGGGGAATATAGTCAATGGTAGATCACTTGGGTTCAGTCCCCACCACTAACTAAAAACAAGTGTATATAGTTGTCTGTCAGTACTAGAGAGGGACTGGCTTGAGGACCTGTGCTGCAGTGCCATAGAAGCTCAAGTCCCTTGTATTGTAAAATGGTATGGCTTTTTTTTTGTTTTTGTTTTTTCAAGGTAGGGTTTCACTCTAGCCAAGGCTGACCTGGAACTCAGGTCAATCCTGGCTGGACTGGAATTCACATTAATCCTGGGATTAAAGATGTGTACATCCACACCCAGTGGCTTTTACTTATAACCTAAACTCATCTTCTTATAGACTTAAAATCATTTCTGTGGCCAGGGATATAGCTGCTCAGTGGCAAAACATTTGCCTAGCATCATTTCCCTTCCAAACCCCCACATCATTAATAGAGGATTAATAATTGTTATGCTGTATTGTTTAGGGAAACAAGAGAAACAAGAAGTCTTACATGTTCAATACAGGTGCATTTTCCCCTGAGTATTTTCAGTCCATGCTTGGTCAAATCAATGAAGAAATCGACTGTATTTGTAAAGACCAGTACTTCCCTTCCATCAAGCCCTCCACAGTTGATAACTAAGTCATATAGCATTTTCTTTTGGTCATGGAACCAAAATATAGGGCTGGCCTGGGTCTGGGGTACCCCAGCTGTGCCAGCGGTTCCCAGGAGGGCTGCTTTAGAAGTCAGTATTGGTACATGAGGGTGGAGTGGGCAGACAGGGCAAACTGTTACCTTGGTAGCCAGGCTGTTCTGTCTGTGGATTTGTTGCATCAAGCATTGAAGCTGTAGGAAAAAAGATGCTCACTCATCCTGAGCCTGTGTCCTGCAGTCTGGGTGTGTGGATTGGTTGCTACCACGATTCTGCAAATGTGTCTGCTGGCCATGTTTCAGGGCAGTGATCAGAATACAGCTGGGACCATTTCATACAGGCATATAAGAATTTTAAATTTCCTAACATTTTATCACTTCTGTAAACTGCTTCCAAATAAATAAAAACAGTTTTTAACTAGAAATACTGAGTGATAACCAGATGTTGACTTTACTGTGTTTTGAGAAGTACATGTGTGCCGAGTCTTTGGTGTTATGTACAAGCTTATGAGCAGGAAGGTTGGGGACATCCTTCTTCTAAGAAGGGTCCCCTCCTCTTGATAAGACCACAAGGAAGCTAGGCAGGCATGGTGTTGCATGTTTATAATCCCAGCACTCGGGGTGCCAAAGCAGGAGGATCTTGAGTTTAAGGACAGCTTGGGCTATGTAACAAGACTTTGTCTCAAGCCAGCATCCTTAGCATGCCTTATAATCCCAGCACTTGGGAGGCAGAGGATCGCTGAGAGTTTGAGGCCACCCTGAGACTACATAGTAAATTCCAGGTCAGCCTGGGCTAGAGTGAGACCTCAAAAACAAACAAACAAAAGAGACATTGTCTCAAAAGATTATTTTCTTTAATAAAAAGACTACAGGGCTGAAGAGATGGCTTAGCAGTTAAGGCATTTGCCTACAATGCAGAAGGACCAGAGTTTGATTCCCCAGTGCCCATATAAAGCCAGATGCACAAGAGGGTGCATGTGTCTGGAGTTCATTTTCAGTGGCTGGAGACCCTGGTGCGCCCACCCATTCTCTCTCTCTCTCTCTCTCTCTCTCTCTCTCTCTCTCTCTCTCTCTCTCTCTCTCTCTCTCTCTCTCTCTCTCTCTTTCTCTCTCTCAAATAAATAAATAAAATATTTTTTTTAAAAAAAAAGACTACAGTGAATAGCCTGCAGCTGCTCTCCCATCGCCAAAGGTGCCCTTGTATAGGGCTAGTACCCATGTGTGATCTGCTCCCTGACACACTCTATCTTCATCAATAAAAGTTATTAGTGGGAATTTGGTAGTCAGGTGTATATACTGAGCAGAAAGATTGAGTAGCATAGGTAAGAAATAATGACTGCCATAAGGAAGGCAGGACACAGAGCAAGCTGTTTGACCCATGTGTAGTTTTCTCATTTGTTAAGAGGATGGCCATGCTGTCCATACCATGCTGTCAAAGGATGGAATAAACACAATAGATGTTAATTTACAAGAAGAATATAACTGCTCTATAGATGTCAAGCAGCACTGGTACCAAGTTGAGCTTCAGAACTTAATTTTGGGTGTTTGACTCAAATAATCCCTTTGTCCATGAAACTGCATTAGATGGCATTTGTCAGTAGTGGTGTGGAAATGGCCCTCAGCCACCTTCTGTGGGGCCAGAGGTGCATGGCTCCACGTGCTAGAGGAAGCTGAGGGTACTACAGTCTTGGGCTTGGAGTCAGATCCCACCTTCCAGTCTGTGCATGGTCAGGTCTCCTCTCTAGCCTCAGGCAGCTTCTCCTGTGTAAACTAGGTTTGCTCCAAGCCCACCCCATGGGGCTGTATCTCTGGACCCCACAGTCCCTAGTTCTCTTCTGCCTTCACACTGCCCTGTATAAACAATCTGATGTCTGTGTTTCTTGCTGGGAAACTTGAAGCTCAGTTGCTGATATCTCAGGGTCATCACAGTGAACAGTATGGGAAAGGGCATTGGTGGCTTGGGGCAGAAATAACACTGCCCCAGTCCCTCCATGTAAAGGTCATATGTCTTACCTTTTAGAGACTGAGATCCTGTAATGGGGTTGCTCTGTGCTATTCTCACCACCTGTGGGCCAGTTTTACTGCTTGCTTTTGTGGGCGTCCATAAATCTCCCTGTGTGGACAGCAGCCTTACTTCTTTTGAAGACCTGGTCCCAGGCATCTTGCTGCCTTCTTCACAAGCCTGTCTAGGTGTGCAAGGGCTTTCAGGGCTTGAGTGTCTCTGTGAGCTTAGGGTGCTTTCTTTTTTGACCCTGCTATAAAATAGTGGAGATTGTTAAGATGTTTCCTGGTCCATTGCATTCTCCCTATGTTCAGTGGTTGATATGAACTCCTTCCTGAGTAGAACAGCTTGTGAACTAAAATCCTCTCAATGCAGCTGCATCATCTGCTTTGAACAAGGCTGTCTTCAGCTTCTTACTAGCCTCTTATTGTTCACCGCTGTGTCTGACCTAACATCCTTGTGACTTTCAGGTGAAACTAAGAGACCACCAATTTCCATCAACCCAAAGGTACCAGATAGCACCTGAGGCCTATAGCAGAGATTTTCCCACTGTGTTGTAGCCCATCTACCTGATGTTTCCATCAAAGTATTTGGAAAGTGCCTTAGCTTATGACTTTCTTTTGTTCTGTAACTATTAAAACTTCATGAAATTATTAACACTTTGGAACATGGTGTTTGGGACACTGATCACTCATTTGGCTTCACAATTAATTCATATTGTCTTTGAGGTGAGAACTGTTTAAGATTTGTTTTTGGTTGCCTTTCAGAGCCCAGTGATCAGAATGAGCCTGTGGTTATGGCTTCAATCTGTTCTGTGGGATGGTTCTGGTGTCATAAACAAACTCATTCAGCTGCAGGATAATAGCGTGGGAGAAGAGCTGTTGGCACCCACCCATATGTTTGCTGTACTCAGTGGCAAAAAGGGCAGTTAACCATATGTAACATGGGCGGCCACTGAAGATGGGACTGTCCTGTAAGGAGAAGGGACAGAGCCTGGCTGACTCAATCTGGGAATGTGCTATAATGTGGAACAGAATCCAGAGGGAATGTCTTTAAATCCAGACCAGTTGAAGGGCTGTTCATCCCATTGCATCTTCATGACCCCTTAGCAACAAACTTGGGAAATGAAGACCGCTGTGGAGCAGGGCATGGGGAGAGGAGAGCAAGTGGTGTCTGGGACAGATTGCTCTTCAACCACTGATGATCCCCCTAAAATCAGAAAGTATGGATTCCAACAAAGTGATTCTGTGGCTCATCAGTGATAAAGTGGGCAGATTTCACTCTGCTCATTGTTGCTTTTGGGGGGAAGTTTTCAGTTAGTAAAATCACTTATGTTCTTATGTTCTCCTTAAGGCCAGAAACAAATAGAAAGAAACCTGAAAGCAGTTCAGGGATGGTGACAGGGTCATTGAATTGTCACGTATATCAGACTGTCCTACTTTGTTTACATGCAATCTTTATCAATAAAATATTTTGATAATTAGGGCTGGAGAGATGACTTGGCAGTTGAAGACACTTGTTTACAAAACCTGATGGTCTGGGATCTCTCTCTCTGTCTCTCTCTCTCTCTCTCTCTCTCTCTCTCTCTCTCTCTCTCTCTCTCTCTCTCTCTCTCCTCTATCCTCTGTCTCTCAAATGAATTTTTTTAAAGATTTGAAATTAAAAAAAAATAATTAGGACTGTTACATCCCTTTTGATGAGCAACTGATCTTTCTTAAGAAGGTTGATGAATGCATCAGTTCCTATCTGTATGTGGGAGAAACTTCTGGGCAGCATAAATCTCTCAGTCATGTCAGTAAAGATGCTCATTCCATCACGGTGATCAGGACCAAGATAACAGCCCAGGGCTGGGGGGGTGGCTTGCTCAATGGTTAGAAGTGCTTGCTATGCAAGGCGGACAACCTTAGTTCAGATACCCAGAACCCACTTAAAGCCAGACACAAACAGTGCATGCCTTTGTAATCCCAAACTAAAGTACCTCCAGCAGTGGGAGGCGCTCAAGACCCACTAGTCTGCAGTCTGGCAGTTTGTTTGCAATGGAAAAGACCCTGTTTCAGAGAAGGTGGAGGGAGCACAGACACCTCAGAGTTGTCCTCTGATCTCAGTGCATTCACCCTCACACACACACAAATAAAAATTATGTGTAAAAAATTAAAGTATCCAGGTTTGGTGTTGTGTACCTTTAATTCCAGCATTCAAGAGGCAGAGAGGTAGGAAAGTTTCTGTGGGTTTGAGGCCAACCTGGGACTATAGAATAAAATAAGCATTGGCCAGGCATGGTGGCTCACACCTTTAATCCCAGCACTTGGGAGGCAGAGGTAGGAGGATCACCATGAGTTCAAGGCCACCTGGGAGTGAGTGAGTTTCATCTTGGGCTAGAGTGAGACCCTATCTCAAAAAAAAATTAATAGTTTAATGAGACATGAACCTACATAGACTCAGTTAGAAGCTGTTGGCAAACTTCTAACCCATTTGATTTATCCAGTGCTAGAGTTCTATTTATATTGTACTTTATATGTTGGAGTGTGTCAGAATTCAAATGTAATTTTTCATTCCTCTCAAACTTGTGACTTTTCATTATATAAAAGCATCTTATCTTGAGAATGAATGGTGAGCTGTAATCCCACCTCTCCCTATTTGGCGCATGGATAAGAAATCCATCTATTCTGGGCTGTGACCAGTCCATTTTCAAAAGGTTATTTCCCTGAAATGGAGCAGAAGGCGACATCTAGGATGCGCTCTAAAATAAAGAAATGTCTTCGTCAACTCAAAATGACCTGACCAGTCATTGTCCAGGGCAGTTATTTCATCAAGCGAGGTGGCACTTTGAGCCTAATATCTCCTCTCTCACTGTTACTGTTCCGATTTAGTCGTTTTCAATAGATCTGGGTCAGCACCAAAGGCTGAGTCCATAGTCACTGGCTTACCAGAATTTTCAATTATTGTGGCCTTGTTTAAAGAAACAAAAGTGTGGTTGAAAACTGATGACTGGGCAGTATTTTAAACCCCATGCCCTGTAGAATTAATCATTTGTTTGTCAGCATGGAGTTAGTATGACTACTAATCTTTCTGTTTGTGTGGGTGCCTATTTGTTTCTTTTTTTTTTTTTTTTTGGTTTTTCGAGGTAGGGTCTCACTCTAGTCCAGGCTGACCTGGAATTCACTATGTAGTCTCAGGGTGGCCTTGAACTCACGGCGATCCTTCTACCTCTTCCTCCCGAGTGCTGGGATTAAAGTCGTACGCCACCACGCCCGGCTATTTGTTTCTTTTTGATGGGGTCTAGGCTGGCCTGAAACTCATGGTCCTCCTTCCTCAGCTTCCCAAGAGCTAGGATTACAGGCATGCGTCACCATACTCCACTGAATACCTATTTGAAAAACTTTTTGAGCTGGGTGTAGTGACGCATACCTGTAAACTCAGCACTTAGAAGGCTGAAGCGGAAGGATTGCCACAAGTTCAAAGCTAAGCCTGGGCTAACAAAACCCTGTCTCAAAATTATAAAATGTGTTTTGTTTAGAGATAATGTCTCAATCTAGCCCATGCTGACCTGGAACTCACTCTGCAATCCCATAGTGATCTTCCTACACTGCCTCCTGAGTACTGGTGATAATGGAATGTGCTATATACCTGGCCTAAGTTGTTTGTTTGTTTGTTTGTTTGTTTTCTCTCTCCCTCTTCCCCCAGGTAGGGTCTCACTCTAGCCCAGGCTGACCTGAAATTCACTCAGTAGTCTCAGGATGGTCTTGAATTCACCACGATCCTTCTACCTCTGCCTCCCAAGTACTAGGATTAAAGGTATGTGCCACCATTCCTGGCTTAAGAATTTTTTTTTAATATTTTATTTATTTGTAAGCAGAGAGAGAATACGCACACCAGGGCCTCTTACCACTGCAAATGAACTCCAGACACATATGCCACTTGGTGTATCTAGCTTTATGTGGTTACTGGGAAATCAAATCCTGGCTGGCAGGCTTTGCAAACAAGTATCTTTTAACTACTGAGCTATCTCTCCAGCCCCTCCCCCCAGGGTTTTTTGTTTGTTTGTTTGTTTGTTTGAGGTAGGGACTCACTACTCTGCCCAGGCTGACCTGAGCAGACTCACAGTGATCCTCTTGCCTCTGCCTCCCAAGTGCTGGGTTTAAAGGCATGCCACCACACCTGACCCTAGAAAATTATAATTACACTAATTATGTGAACATAAACAGGGGCTGGGAATATATAGCTCGGTGCTCTGCTTGCTTAGAATGCATCAGGCCCTCAGAGTTCCAACACAACACACATGCGTGCACACACAGAATAAGCAAACCTGCCATTTTTTTCATATGTTCACACTTGAATAGATTCATCAGCTGTCTCTAATATTAGTGTTCTGATTCTAGTTGTGTCGCTAGGTAACAGACCAGCCCAAGACAGGCCTCCAGCTACTGCAAACAAACTCCAGACACATGCACCACCCTGTGCATCTGGCTTTGGGTGGGTACTAGGAATTGAACTTGGGTCCTTCTGCTTTGCAGGCAAGTACCTTAACCACTAAGCCACCTCTCTAGCCCAGATACCTGGTTTTTGTTGGTGTTTTTGTGTTCTATCTCAGTATTACATCCTCAGCCTAGAGTTTGTGCCTCAAGTGTTTTTGATTAAGCTTCCTACTTTAGTCTCCAGCAGGTGGAGGCCTGCTGGAGGAGGTGTGTCGATGGGGGTGGATCTAACCTGCTGTTTGTTCAGAGGGAAAAAGCTCTCTCTGTTAGGGATATGTGATGTTGTGAGCCAGCTGCTTTTCTCTACCATAATGATGGTTCCTCTTGAAACTGTAAGCCTGAAACTCCCATAAGCTGCTTCTGATCAGGTCTTCTGTCCCAAGAATGTAACGGTTTTTCTCCTGGTTCTGGGATTGACTGGATGCCACTGACTGGCTGTAGGGTGGCAACTTCTCCTGCAGTCAGATGTTGAAGAAAGCTTCTGGTTTGTTTGGTTTGGTTTGTTGAGAAAGGTCATCCTGGTTAGCCCAGACTGGCTTCAAACTTACACCAGTCTTCCCGCCTCAGCCTCCTGAGTGCTAGTTACAAATGTTGAGCACCGGGCCCAGTTTTGGCAGTGGCTTCTGCACACACAGCTCTCCCTGGCCAGCTGGGGAATCCTTCCAGCACTGCAGTCTCTGGGTAGTTGACTTGTTGCAGAGCAAGCCTTCCCAGCCGGCCAGACCCACAGTTTCTTGGTCCTGGTCTTAAAGTCAGCACTATGATGTGCTTGCCTGCCAGCTTGTTTTCTTTTGTTTGTCTTTTTTCTTTTGTGAGACAGGGTCTCTGTTGTGTGGGCTGGACCCAGACTTGTAATTCTTCTGTCTCTGCCACTAAGTGTGGAGATTTCCCTCATGTAACACTGTGCCCAGCCACACTCACACATAGTATCTCACTGGGCTAAAGCACTGGCAGGACAGCTCAGGATCAAGAAGAGGGCTCTATATGAAGTGTGAGCACCAGTCAGTGTGATGCGTTGGCCACCTTTCAATTCTGCACTCCACACTGTCACCTGTTTTCTGAAGAATGCATTTCCAGGGTCTAGTTTCGTCTGTTCTTCCTTCTGGAATATTGTCTGCTGTTTTATTGAAAGTTACATGTATGTTCAGTAAATTGGAGATTTTTTTGGTTTTTTTCGAGGTAGGTTCTCACTGTAGCCCAGGCTGACCTGGAATTCACTCTGTAGTCTCAGGGTGGCCTCGAACTCATCACGCCCGGTTCCTAAATTGGAGATTTTTTTCTGGAGTTTTTTTAAACTAATTGACATCTTCTAGAAACACAGACAATATACCATGATCATAATCCCCTCTCAGCACTCTCCCTTTGCCCCCTCACAATCCTTCCTCCACTGATTTATGCACACCAGGGCCTCTTGCCACTACAAACAAATTGCAGGTGCATGTGCCACTTTGTGCCTCTGGCTTTACATGGGTACTGGGGAATTGAACACAGGGCAACAGGCTTTGCAAGCAAGGGCCTTTAGCCACTGAGACATTCTCCAGCCCTCATTATTTGTATTGTTATTATTTCATCTTGTTTTGTTTTTCAAGGTAGAGTCTCACTTTAGCCCAGGCTGGAGGTCAGTTTTACCATAAACAGGAACTCTGTAGCTCCAGGCTGACCTTAAACTCAGCAATCCTCCTACCTCTGCCTCCCTAGTGCTGGGATTAAAGCTGTGTACTATCACACCGGGCTATATTATTTTTTAATATCTGTATATTTAAGTGTACATGCATGTGGCAGCCAGAGGACAGTCTTGAATATCATTCCTTGGGTACAAGGTCTTTTTGAGACAGTCTCTCGTTGGCCTGGAGCTTGTCAAGGAGACTAGACTACTATCCAGAGAGCCCACGGGGATCCTTCCAGCCTCCCTAGTGGTGGGGTTCCAAGTGTGTACCACCACACTCAGCATATTTCCATGGGAACTGAAGGTTGAACTCATTCAAGTCCTCGTGCTTGCAAGACAAGCACTTCATTGGCTGGGCCGTCTCCTCCACACCTGTATGTCATGTTATTTTTTTCAATTTAGAAAATACGCTCAGCTGGGCATGGTGTCACCTGCTTGTTATCCCGGCTACTCCACAGGCTCAGAAAGAAAGATTTTTTTTGTTTTGTTTTGTTTTGTTTTTTTGAGGTAGTGTCTCGCTCTAGTCCAGGCTGACCTGGAATTCACTATGTAGTTTCAGGGTGGCCTTGAATTCACAGCAATCCTCCTACCTCTGGAGTGTTGGGATTAAAGGTGTGTGCGCCACCACGCCCAGCTCAGAAAGAAAGATCTTTTAAGCAAAAAGTTCAGAGCCAGCCTAGGCAACATGAGCAAAACTTTCCATACTTAAAAACCAACCAACCAAAAAAAAAAAGACCCACAACAACAACAAGCCAGACATGGTGTTGCACACCTGTGATCCTAGCACTTGGAAGGTAGAAGCAGGAGGATCAGTTGAAGGCCATCCTGAAGTACATTAAACCCTGTCTGAAAAAACAACCAAAAATTCTCCATTCTTGCCAAGCCTGGTGGTGTACACCTTTATTTAATCCCAGCACACAGGAGGCAGAGGTAGGAGGATCACAGTGAGTTTGAGACTAACCTGGGACTACAGAGTGAGTTCCAGGTCAGCCTGGCCTAGAGTAAGACCCTACCTCAAAAAAAAAAAAGAAAAGAAAGAAAATTCTCCTGTATGGCCAAAGTGGAACTTTGGGTTTTTCTTCAATTTCTCTTTCACCTGCTCTCATTTTGAGCTGAAGTCTCCTTACTAATTCCTGAGTATGTGGGTCTCTGACAAGTCTCAGGTCTCTGTTCCCCTGTGGAACTGGGGTTATAGGCATGTGTGGCCATTCAGGCCATCTTCCGCCCTTGTGCTTGGGTAAGAAGTGCATTTAACCACTGAGCCATTACTCTGGCCATCAAGTAGTTTTTAAATAATTTTTATTTGGAAATTTAATATATGAGCATACTGTAAATTGGTTATATTCCCGTCAGATTATCAAGTCTTCCTTCTTCCCTTCCTTCCTTCCTTCCTTTTACTTCCCAAATGCTGGGATTAAAGGTGTGTGCCACCATGCCCAGTTTAGGTTATCCTCTTTTGTGTTCTCTCTCTCTCTCTCTCTCTCTCTCTCTCTCTCTCTCTCTCTCTCATTTGCCCCCCCAATTCCACTGTGAGTTAAATGCACCAGTCAGTTCCTGTCAGGAGGACAGTGTGCCTTCTTTTCACTCTTCTGCAATGTTCCCTATGCCTTGGAGTCTCCTCAATGTCTACTGCAGTCTTCGTGGAGAAAAAGGGAAGGAAGGAAGGAGTAAGTGGAACCTGCACTGTTTAACTTCATTGAGGCCTAAGAGTCTATTCTGCAAGCAGGCATTGCCAGACAACAGACATCTGTGTATGACTCAGGGACTGCCATTTACAGCCAGGGGTGAGCTAAGAAACAACCAGACAACATCAAAAGACTCCTACTTAGTGACATGTGAAGTTCACGTGCAGTTCAGGGTTCATGGCACACAGCCATGCCCAGGTGCTTGCTGTTTCCCACTGTTCTCACAATGTAGCAGTGTTAGGCTGGTGGGACAGAGACCATACGGCCTATGCCACAAAATTTGTCCTCTGGATCTTTGTGGGAAATAACCACTCCTGGTTTTCATCACCCAGTGAGTGATGAAGACTGTGGCAAGGGCACTTAGAGCACTTAGAAGAGTTTCTGCTACAGAACAGGGCCACCTGTTGCCCACAAGTTGTTGTACCTAGCCAGTGTCCTGTGATTGTGGCTGGCAGTAGCTTCCTGCACCCCACAGCCAGCACACTGGCCACCTTCAACAGCATGTGTAAGGTGGTTCCACCACCCACTGAACCTGGAAGGAGCTACCCATGTCGAGTCATCCTGTCAGCACACAGGCATTTCATGTCCTGTGTGTCTTGAGTAAGACACTGTAAATGTTAGACGTGCAGTGCAAAGGGGGGTCTGCTCTGACATCTCCATGTAAAGCATCTGCTGCTGATGATAAAACTGGAGAAAATGAAAAATCTAGGCTAATAGCTAAGCCAACAGAAACAACAGGTTCAGTGGATAAAATCCTGCCTAGCATGCACAAGTCCCTGAGTTCAACCCCCTGCACCTCATGAACAGTACTGTAGTATACTCCTATAATCCCAATACTCAGGAAGTGGAGGCAGGAGGATCAGAATTTCAAGGTCAGCTACATAGCAAGTTTGAGGAGCCTGAGTTACATAATAATCCTGTCCCAAAAAAGCCAGGGCATAGTACAGGTATACTGTCATCCAAGTACGTGGGAAGTGAAGCGGGAGGGTTGGCTCAGAGAGACTGACTTAAAAGAAAAATAAAGAGAATAAGTTTGTCCTGGCTCATATTTTGAGGAGCTTCAGTTCATGGTTGGTTGGCCCAGTTGCTTTGGGCCTGTTACATTAACTTTTCCTGGGAGACACAAACAAGTGCCTATACACCTCAAATAGAGCACAGGTAATAGGCCAAAGTAACAGCTTGGAGCCAAGCAAGGCATGTGGGCAGAGCAATAACAAGCATGGTGGCTCATACCTATAATTCCTGCCCTCCAAAGGCTCCAGCAAGAGGATTACCATGCATTTGAGGCCAGCCTGGGGCTATAGTGTTAGTTCCAGGTTGGCCTATTCTAGAGTGAGACACATTCAGCTTGGTGAAGCAGAGTTTATTAGGGTTCCTTACAGAAACATCAATGACTCAAAAGCAGATGCATCACCAAAATGCCTACCCCAGCATAAGTGTCTGCTCACAGAGCTCCTCTCTGGAGGCACTGCATGGTTTACAGGCAGCCAGCTGGTAGGCTTTTCCCCAGCAATCCTCACTCCTGGTCTAACCTTAGGGAGGGGCCTCCTGGATCTTACAAGGTTAGAAACTTCCTGAGGCTTGTAATCACTCCTGAGCCTTAACAGAGCCTTAGGAACTTCGTAAGGACCCTTGTTCCCTTTGGGATGGAAAGTGTTGATTAGGAAGAAATTGCTTCTTAGGAAGGCCTGAGGGAACACATCATGGTGGAAACTTGAAGTTGAGCAAAACTGCTCCTCCTTTGTGGACAGGTTCAGAAAGGAAGAACTGAGTCCCTAATGACCCAAAACCTCCCACTAGGTCACCTCTTAATTTCTACTACCTCCCAACAGCACAAAGCTGAGAGCATTCCTTTTGGAGAATGAGGGGGGAATACTCATCATGTTGCTCAAACTGGCCTTGAACCCCAGGGCTCAGAAACTCCTCCTGTCTCAGTCTTACAAGTTGCTGGGACACTGGTGGTGTACATGTACCTTTGCACCAGATCCAAACTGTAGGGCTGCTTCTCTGCCCACCCCTCTCAAGTGGCCCCGGTGGACTCTTGGATCCTTCATGAAGACTATTGCTCATTCTGTCAAAAGCTTTATTCATACATCACCTTCTCAAGTTACTTGGAGTTTGACAGAAACATTCTGTGTCTTGACTTTGGAGGTATGGGTTTCCTGAGTATGCTTGGCATTATGCCAAGTGTAGTGGGATACCTGTAACCCCAGCATTTGGGAGCTGAGGGGGAGAACCAAGAGTTCAAGGTCATCTTTAACTACATAGTGAGCTCAAGACATCCTGAGATACACGGGAGCCTGTCTCAACACTACCCTTGTCAGGCTTGCTGGGTTTATGCTGGTAATCTCAGCACTACGGAAATAGAGGCAGGAAATTTGCCTCAAGAGCAAGTGGAGCCTGGGCTACAAAGTAAGACCCAATCTCAAAATAAAATGAAAATGGATTAGAACGAATTGAACAAAAAAAAGCCGGGCGTGGTGGCGCACGCCTTTAATCCCAGCACTTGGGAGGCAGAGGTAGGAGGATCGCCGTGAGTTCAAGGCCACCCTGAGACTACAGAGTGAATTCCAGGTCAGCCTGGGCTAGAGCGAGACCCTACCTCGAAAAACCAAAAAAAAAAAAAAAAAAAAAAAAAAAAAAAAAAAAAAAAAAAAAAAAAAAAAA
>PVHP010011927.1:0-44097 GCA_004024765.1 Zapus hudsonius
AATTGATTAAAGTTTGCAAGCAAGATGAAAGCTCTTTACCTCCTGTATCTGTAGATAAGTACAAAAAACAACTAGAAATGTTACAAGATGCTCATGGGAACTGGACACAGATGTGGCTACATGATCCCATGGAGCAATCCTGGCTGATGTCTGCATGGAAGGTCTTGTCTGTCAGCTCCCTCACTTGACTGCTTTCCTGATGGTCTTTAGAACTGTGCATGCTTTTCCTCTGGTCGGTTCACCTTAGGACTGTTAAACACTTAACACTTGCATGCTGTAGGGGTTACTTAGACTTTCTTTGAATCTGATAATCTCCCAGTCAATGTGGCCCTATTGATTATAACTGCTTCACAGTTTCCCCAAACACAGCATGAATTTAACAAATGATGTGTCAGATAAATGTGGAAGATGTTAGAGGAAAATGAGCCACACACCGTTGGAGATTGTGGTACTTGGTAATGAAAGAAGACCAAACATTCAACCTTTAGCATTTGTGTTTAAATAGTGAAAATATGGTCCTTTGCTTTTGACTAGAGATCAGTGAAAACTTGAAGAGATCTAATACTGTCTAAAAAATGCAAGAGGTAATGAAATGTGGTGAGGAAATAATTTAATTAAACAATTTGATGTGTGTGTCGGTAATATAATGTAAATTATGGAAGCAACTAAAATAAGAGAAAACCACAAATTATGCCATAACTTTGTGTTCGACAACACACAGTACCCAACACCCACACATGCACTCAGATTGAAGTGCGTGGTGTGCCTTTCTCATTAAAATAGTTGAATTATAAATTTGGTTTATTCTACTCTCTCTGACTCTGGGCATAAAATAAGGACCGTGTGGTTTAGAAAAGTTGTTAACTATGTTCTTTACATATTCATGGTATGTGTGCTTTGTAAAGAATAATTTATATAAAATGTGCGTATAAAAGCTCTTGTTTTAATAACATAATATACCCTAAAGCTTGAAATTTGGAACGAGAAAAAAGATTAAAAGGGGAAAGGAAAGTACTACTTTATAATAAACTGTCAAAAAAGCTGCAAATCAAAATTGGTGATCTAATTGCTCAAACCTTTCTTCCAAAATAATACAGAACAGGAGGAAGAGTATGTATCCATGCCTTTAGGCAAGTTTAATGACATAAAATGTCCAATTTTCAAAATAAGTTATGTGAAAACATAAAACTCAGCAACCCCAGCTGTGAGTTCTGTGCTTGGGTCTGCTCCTGCTGCTTGTAAAGCTTTGTGGGAAAGACTCCTGGGAAATAATTGTGGAGAATAGTGCAGGCACCATTAATGATAAGGTCCAAGATTAACATAAAGCCACCACCGTTATCAGAAAGATACACACACACACACACACACATACACACACACACACACACACACACACACACACACACATTTTAAATGTCAGAATAGAGGAGAGCTTAGAAGCAAGAAGAGATTGAAGACAATGGGTGTTCGGGAGGGGTTTTTTGATATGCATGTTTTTTTGAAGGAGAAAAAAGGAATGAAATAAAACAATGAAACCATCACCATTTTAGAATTGAAGAATGGGAAAAGAAGAAAACTGGAGCAACATTTAGAATCTATATGCCACAGACTCAAAGGATTTCAAATCCTTTCACCCCAATCACCAGCAGTAAACAAACCCACTGAAGTATCTGTGCTGGTAGAGAAGTCTGACTCTAGATGAGAATCCTATAAAGTGCTTGAGTCAACTAAAATTATACATGCGCCATTACCAAATGCTTGCAGACATGGGAAAATTTAGAAAATAAAGTTCAAAGCATCACTGACAATAAATAAATTCTACAGAAATACAACAAACAGGAAGTATAAGAAAATGGCATCATATTTCCAAAGAAAATTAAATATACTTAAGTAAGAATTTAATCTTTATTTTTTCCTCTACCTTGTTTTGAATCAAGGTCTCTTAGACACCTCTGTATGTCCAGGCTCGCTGGTCCACTACCTAGTAGGAAATTCTCTCTTTTCTTCCCTTATTGCCACCAGCATGACAGGATGACAGAGACCTCCACAGCTTCCAGCTTTCACACTGAGTCTGGAAATATGAACTCAAAATCCTGCTTGTGTGGAAAGTGATTTATCCACAGAGGACACCTGCCCTGGCCCATGACAATTATCTTAAATAACAAACAAACCCTGAATATTAAAATGGACAAAATGTAGAAATGAAAAGTGGCTTCATTTGACTAAAGATAGGAAAAAAGACAATATTATTTCCATTAAGAAGAAATAATTACATGATGTCTGAGGGAGAATAGATTGAAATGAGAATTTAATATACGACCTTGAAAAAAGCTGTGGAATCCAAAAAGAGAAAACAAATGATCTAAACAAGTAGAAAGGACAAAAATAAGGTAGAAATAGGTCACAGACATGGAAGGCAAGGCAATTAATAGTAATTACTACTACAGCAACTACTACTAATAATAGCTGAATCCTTTAAAAAGAATAGGAAACTCTCTGATTAGAATTGGCTCATAAAATCACCATTTGAAATGCAGTGCCCATAGGAGCTAAGGACTGTCTCAAAAATGCCTCTCCACATTATATTTACTAATTTCAAACTGTGACAGATTTTTTTCCATTGGAGAAATATGAAAGATAGCAGCTTAGTCAAGTGATCAAGGTCAATATTACTAGTCTTTTGGCTTGTGTATGGTTTCCCAAAGATTTATTTACAAAAAGTTTGAACCCAGGGTAATAGTGTTAAGAAGCCCTGGGACAGTTAAGAAGTGGTTCCTAGTGGAAGGTGAGTTGATCATGACAGCCTTGGATCATGAATCGTCTCTCTAAGTAGATTATGTCTGATGAGAGTGGATCATCTCCCAAGGGTTCATACCAAGAACAAGCCTTCCCCTCCTCAGCTTTGCTTCTTCTCTCACCAGGTAATCTCTCTTATGTCCCTCCCCCATCCACACCTCCCACCCACTGGTCACCAGAAACCATGTCCTGTAGTTTGAACTGTCCAAACACCAGAATCATAAGCCAACAAGCCTCTTTTCTTTATAAACTATCCATGGTCAGATATTGTGGTCGTTTAAATATATGCCTCCCCATTAACTTACTTATATTTCCAGCTGCCTGGCTGGAAGAAGTGTCAAGGGGGTGGACAGATCCTGGGGTCCTGTGCCAAATTGTGGGCAAGATCTGATTTCCAGCCTAAAGGTCTGCAGAGCAGGCTGAACTCTGCCTGGGTCCCTGCTGTTTGCTGCCTGTTTGTGCTTGTTTGTGGTGCAGGCTGTTTGGAGGTGTCTCTATGCTTGGATTTGTGTTTTCACCATTGATGGAACTTCCCCTTGGCTCTGTAAGCTGAAATAGACACTGTTTCCTATAAACTGTGTCAGGTTTGGTTGTTCATCCCAGCAGAATGAAGCTGACTATAACAATTCTGTTCTATTGACACAAAATGAACTGATAAACCATTAATATATTATATGAATTGTGTCACAATATGATGAGCTGAGAATACATTGTTCTTATTAAAATTGTATGATATCAATCTAACCATGAGAAAGCATGGGATGAACATGACCTGAGGTTCTCTCTCTTTCTCTCTCTTTCTTTCTCTCTCTCTCTTCTCTCTCTCTCTGTTTCTCTCTCTCCTCTCTCCTCTCTCTCTCAAACACAAACACACACACAGAGGGTTACTGTGATGTGCCAAGGTCATATGAGAGAGAATATGTGGCGTTTGACTCTGTGTTCTTTTGAGAGTTTACTTAGTAAGATCTGTTCCAAATCAGACCATTTTTCTCTAAATTTCAGTATGTCATTTTTCCTTTCAGCTGAGTAAAATCCCATCCTGCAAATGCACCAGCCAGGTGCCACAAGCCGGAGGCCTTCCTCTCATGACTCACCAAACCCTGTTCCCTAGATATCCTTCCAGGAGAGCAGAGTGATGAGTGGGAGAAGAGAGCCTGCAAGAGGTGTCAATGTGGTGCTGAGGACACCAACTGAGAAGTGATTAAAAAATATATGAGAATGGGTTAGGACCAAAGCAAACAAAAGGCATGTAGAATTCCTTTCAGCCAAATGATCTTCCAGAAGCCCCAAGAAAAAGTTGTTTTTGTAATGGCAAAAGACCCTGATCATCTCAAAGCAGGATATATCCTGAGAGTGGATAGAATTTATGAATTCCCTAGCTGGGTTCTTTAAATATCTATATATCTTCTTATTATCAGGTTCTATAGAATTGAAGAGAACCAGAGAGGAGATTCTTTCATGAAAGATTAAATAATCAAAAGAAATAAAATGGAAAGGAGCTGAAAACCAGCCCAGGAGGGTCTATTATGGCATCATAAAAGTAACTGGATATAAAATCCTTGGGAGTATTTGCATTTGGGCTTATAGATAAGCAGGAGGAAGAATTAATGCAATTTTTTTAAAACTGATTTTCTCTGGACTTTGCCTATGAACCCTCTAACTTAGGACAAGACTCTTTGTGTGTAGCGAGCCTATTCAGTCAGAAGCTTGCTTTGCCCATGGTGCTCTTAATCTATTTAAAATTAATGAAACTTAAGATTTCTCCATTGAAGGAATATTCCAGTTTTATTTTATGGGAATGCTGAGCTGGAAGTTGATTTTGAAAGTAGCAGGTCAAAGGACAGGCTGTGGTAATTCAGGAGCTATGTTTTTACTTTGCTATGTCAAGAATTTGCAACTGGCCTTCTCCAACTCAAAGTTGTTTATCATCCTGTTTGTGTACTTGCAGATGGCATGTAGACTTTAATACAGATATAATTTTCCATGAATACAAAATTAAATACTTTTTGTCTGAGATGGGTTCCAGAGTAGAAGAGAAAGCAATATGTGAGGTGTGTTAATGGCATTTTCCCATGTATACGTAAAAGACTGCATCTGAGAGTTCCCACATTCATGGATCGACTCATCCCAAGCTGACAGAGTTCAATGCAGAAACATAGGAAGCAATATTCCTGCAAATTTGAGCTCCTATTAGCTGGGGTCCTAGAAGCCCAGATCTCTCTAACAACACTTTTAGGACATTGTTGATCATATTCCTAAAAGACATGAGAATGGTAAATGTTAAAAAGTAAGCTGAAGGGTTGTGGCAAAAGCTCATTTGATAAGGTGCTTGCTTTATAGCATGAGACTTTAATTTCTTTTCTCCAGAATACAAGTACAAAACAATAGTAACAATAACATTGAGAGAGGAGGCATGATGGCATGCACGTATAGTCCCAGCACTGAGGTAGAGGAGAAAAGCAGATCTCTGGGGCTTGCTGGACAGCCTGTCTAATCTACTTGTGGGATTCTATCCCAAGAAGGGTGAACAGTACCTGAGGAACTATGTCTAAGGACTTTCTGTGGTTTTCACATGCACACACATATATGTACATGTGTACTTAACAAATATTGTACCCACACATATACCCCCACACACATACACATACTAAAATCAACCTGAAGAACAGTAAAATGTTAGTCATTAAACAAACAGAAACTCATAAATTGGTCAGCTCCCAAGCTAATGTGAATTAGGAGCTCTCAGTAGAAAACAGAAAGGAGTTGTTTGAAGGAAAGTCTGTGATTGGTCAGTTACCCAGTTCTTTAATGAGTCTTTTCTACTTATCTGATTGCAGGTGTTGTGGTTTGATCCAGGTGTTCCCCACATACAAATAAATATGTTCTGGTTGGCAGATCCTCAGCTGATGGCAGTTTGGGTTTTACAACCTTGATGGACCTGTGGCTTATGGGGGTTATAAGCCAGCTTCCCCTTGCCAGTGTTTGGCACATCTCTTCCTGCCATTATTTGCAGTGCTGTGGCGGAGGTGATGTCCAGCCTCTGCTCATGCCATGTAAGGCAAAGAAGTCTTCCCTCAAGTCCTTAAACCTAATAAACCCATTCCTCCAAAAGCTGCTTTTGTTTGGGTTCTTTCTGCACAGCAACTAGAGAGCTGACTGCAACAGCAGGAATGTCAGTAGTTTCTGGTTGGTGGAGCTTACATTTATTTCATTAATATGGGTATTTATAAGAAATATCCCGTTCTGTTTCAGTTATATTTGGAAGTCAAAAAAGATTAAGGTCATGTATGAAGCCTAAATAGTTTTGACAGATCAAATATTTTCAAGTCTGGTCCTCATTATAATTTACTTTGAAAGAGCAAGAAATTAACCAATAAGGTTAACCAAGAAAATTCAACCTGGAAAATGAGGCAGGCTCTAAAGTTGTTTTTTCTTCTCTCTCCCATACTCTCATGCCCCTTTGTGATGCTAGTCAAGGACCACAGTCAATCTGATGATAATATGCAATTAAACTCCACTACATGACCCAGAAATCTTCATGGCTGGACCTCCTTCCATTTGGCTATCGGTTTTAAATACATGGCTTAGCATTTGAGCCTTGACAAATGGTCCCAACCTGTATTTCCACATTTAATTTCCGTAACACATGGGTATATTTTAGCCTTAATATTCCTTTCACCATTCCTTTATTCATTTTGCATTTGGCCTATGTCATTTTTATATCCCTCCAGCAAAGGTCCTTTGCAAAAACTCGACATGCTGTTCCCTAGCAGGATGCATGTTTTCCCTTTGTTAGTCTCTGTATGTTCTAGGAAAGACCACTAACTAGAGGAAAAGGAGGGAAGTCTGCATAAATGGCATGAGCTTGCAGTGAGAGAATTCTAAAACACACCAAGTATGAGTTCTTGGATGCATTGAGCCTATGCACAGCCTTTCACTTTCCTCATCTCTGTGCTATGAAAAAATATATGTCTAAACTGTGGAGTGTTTTTGACAATCGAGCAAAGTAACATGGTAAGGGTGCTCACAGATTGTCTCCATCTTTCTTCTTCCATTGTGAAGAACCCTGTTTACTCTGTGAATTCATTTTCTCTGAATTTCAAATATCTATCACTATCCCTAGCTGCAATCTAAAATTCCCCAATGCTTGGTAATGCAATGGGTCCCAAACCAAGCCTAGCCTTTTTCCTTTGTCTTCACCCAAGCTTATTTTTTATCATTTGCTACTCCTGAGGTTACAGTTCATCATTCTAGTGGGAGATATGGAAACTGAGTCATAGAGACAAAATTTATATAGAACATAAAACAGGTTCCTACTGAATATTTGCTCACTGAAGGCAAAGGTTCTGTTTTTCCTCCTTTGTGTTCTTACTCTCAGAGAGGACATAGAGCCTGGTATATTTTGTATATTTAAAGACATGTTTAGAAATAAATAATGGATAGAATAAGAACTACACATTACTGGATAATTTGTATCCTACTATGATTCCATTAGATTTCTCCTATGCTGGGAAGGTAGTTCTGAGGTAAGAGATTCACCTAGCTTGCACGCCACCATGGTATCAGTTTTAGTACTATAAAATATAATTTTAATAGCTATTTTTGATTAGATAGATAAATCCTATTGATCTAATGAACAAATAAGTAGAAAATGATGATGATAGATGAATGACAGATTGTTAGGTTTTAAAGATATATAGACACACATATGCACACACACACACACACACACACACACACACACACACACACACACACACATTTCTTTAAAACCGAGGATAGTAGCCTCTGCTTTTCTAAGGCATCCATCCATCAGTCATGCACTCTGCTCATTCAGAGTGCCTTCTTGCAATACCAGCATTTTGACATGCTGATTTTTTTAAACTGGTCATACATCAGTGGGTTTAATTAACTTTTTAAAATAACACTAAATTTTGCTTCCCCAGGACAGAGCAGAGATGCTAGTGGTCCACTGCAAAATCAATGCCTGTGCCACAATCGCCTACAAAATATATAGCCCCTAACTTTGCCTTTTAGTGAGTGATGCAAATGACTTCTTTTGGGTCTTTAATCATCTCATGAGGATGGCTCCTCTTCATCTTGCCTCTGCAGAGTACTACACAGAGGTCTGCTAACTAAAGAAACTGGCTGGGTAAAGTTCTCTTCCCTGTGGAGAAAGCATGAAATCTTGACAGTAGAAAGACATTACAATAGATGTGTACAGATGGCAGGCCCATTATTCAGTGCACTCTTTATTAAACATCTTGTTATTCAAGTTTTAAATTTATAATGAAAAATAAGAAAATCCTCAAATGTGTTTCATAGCCAAATATACAGGTCACACCATTCTGCAAGTTACTGTTACCACGAAAAATCTGACTTCTTTTGTTCAACAATATAATTGCTCCACACCAGGCATGGTACTTTGTAAATAAAATGATGAATACTTTGTAAATCACATGATCAAAATTGGATTATTGGGTTAAAAACATCTACAAAGTTTATTTATGTTCCTGATGTCACATAAAGCATATTTACCATGTGAAAGACAGTAGGGATGTATTCAGCTATTCAGCTATTCTAGAAATTTCCAGTCTCCTCCTCAAAGAAAGATGACCCTGGATTTGAACTGTTGATATCTGTGGTACACATAAACCCATGTGCTTCACCTTTATTTCTCACGTCATATCATGACTGATTTGCAGAGGAGTCTGGGAAATGGTGTTTCTTTATTCAATCTCCCCAAAGAGAAAATATGTGGCAATGAAACCAAGAAGTCCATCTAAACGTTAACACACAGTGTTTATATTCAGCAATAGTGGCATCATATGAAACTTTTCTATAATGAGCAGCTCCAAAATAGGAACAGTATGTTTTGCCTCCAAAACTCCAATAGCCAGTTTGAGTTCCAGAGTTAGAACATTGGGTAATGTTTATAAACAAGAATGTTTGAGTCCTTAAATCAGAATCCTCATCAGGAAACAGTAAGGTCCAGAGAGTGCATATGCAAGTGGGTCCCATGTCCAACAAGGAAAATATAACGAAGAAGTAGCCTGGTAAGCTGTTCTGAAGCCAAAAATTCTCAGTGTATATTCTTGCCATTTCATGTATTCAGTGTTCACATGGTAAAACCTAGGAACTCATTGTGGTAGTTTGAATGTATGTCCCCCACAGACTCAGGTATTTCATTAAAGCTTAAAACTTGGGTCTCCAGGCACCAAGCTGGAGGAGTTGTCACTGGGGGCAGATCCTAGAATCTAGCCCAAAGGTGTTTTGGGGGGCAGATCTCCTTGCTTCTTTTTGTTGTCTGTTTTCTGGTGCTGGTGTTTTGTTTGCTTGCTGCAGTTTTTCCTCTCTGTTTGGATCTGTGAAAGGGAGACAGCTTCTTCCAATACCTATGGAACTTCCCTTGGATATGTAAGTTTGAAATAAATCTCTTCTTCCCTTAAACTAGCTCTGTATGGAAGTTCATTCCAGCAGCGTGGAGCTGTCTTCAACACTAACTAAATATGCAGTATGTGTATTTGGTACCACACTCAGTGCTAGAAACATTATAGATGTGTGGTAGGCAGGGTTTGTCACTTTGAGGACCTGGCATGTGACTTGAAAGGAAAATCTGTACCATGCACACATGAAAACCAGAAAGACCTAAATAAAAAGGGCATATATAGATCAATGGTTAAGGTACTTGTCTGCAGAGCCTAACACATGGAGTTCAATTCTCCAGTTTACACATAAAGCCAGATGCAAAAAGTGGTGCAAGCATCTGGAGATTGTTTGCAATGGCTGGAGGCCCTGACATGCCCATGTTCATTCTCTCTCTCTCTCTCTCTCTCTGTCTCTCTCTTTCTCTCTCTCTGCATATACATATATATATGTATGATTGCTAATAAATATTGTATAATAAATATTATTTTAAAAATTAAGAGGAAAGAATTATTTCAGATAAACACCAAGAGAATTCTTTATTTTGTTTGTTACCTATATAATAGCTATAGTATACTTAATAAGATACCTTGACAAGTTAAAATTGTTATTATTGTTTTCAAAAATTCATTTGTATTTGTGTCACGTATGAGTTTGCTAATGCTAATCAGGGATTTATTTTTAAACTTTTTTTCATAAGGTATTAAAAATAATCTCATGTAATGGTTCTTGGCCTTTGCTTTGAATCATGGTAATTCATTAACATAACAAAAGCTTTAAAGTAAAATGCCATGGCCTCATCTTGTCAGTTTTTTTTCTATGTCTGCATTCACAATACAAACCAGACACATCGAGTGGCCTAGGCTGAGGTGGACATAGGGTGGGTTTCCTGGCCTTCTTTTTGTATCCAGTCAGTGTAAGAACACAGTCTGTGGTAAGCAACAGAGGCATTTGTCAGTTATTTTTACTTTGTTTTGAGATGACCCAATCATGTGTAATTTTTAAAAGATATTTCAATATGTAGCTGGTAGGAGAACCACTGGTTTAGTTGAATTCTTTATTTGATGGGAGAAAACAAATCTATGACATGTGGCCCAAACTGCACAATTCTAAAACTAGGTACCTTTATGGTTCTTTCTGCTCATGATAATTTAATTGAGTTTGAGTCTCAATTTTATTGAATCTGACATCAAACTGCTGACCCTCTCAAGTTATAGGTTTGTACCACCATGCCTAGCCAGATACATATTGTTTTTTTTTTCTTTTTATTTTTAATTTGTGTGTGTGTGTGTGTGTGTGTGTGTGTGTGTGTGTGTGTGTGTGTGTGTGTGGTATGGTGTGGTGTTGTGAATGTGCCCATGTGGTGCCCTATGCTCTTACCTACAGAGAGTTGCCATCTGCTGTAGTGGCCAATGCTGAATGTGCGGTGTCTGGCTTCATTCTTCTTCCACCAAGTCCTCATCTGAGCCTGATTCTTATACTTATCTGTCATAGTCAGCCACACGCTGCTGGGATGAATCTCCATATGGGGCACAATTTTGGGGAGGAAAGTATTTATTGAAGCAATAGGTCCAGGGAAAGTTAAGGAAAAGGTTGGCCCCCATTTCACAGATCCAAGCAGAGAGACAGAGCCCAGCAACTGTAATACTATAACTCACAAAAAGCAGAACTGCCAGACTTGGGTTTGGGCTGCTATTTTGCTATGTATCCCTAGTATTTTGCATCCAATTTAGAAATACCTCCAGGGCCAAACCCTAGGAGGCCAGGCCAAAGTGACACCTCCTCCAGCCAGATAGCTGGAGACAATTCACAATTATAATAACCCTTTGATTCTTTTAGGCGACATCTATTCAACACTACCACAATTCGCTGAATGTGGGATGTCTGGCTTCATTCTTCTTCTACCAAGTCCTCATGTGAGCCTGATTCTTGTGCTTATTCAATCGCTTGCAGTCTTCTCGTAAGCTCCAGCAATTCTCAGGTCTCTACAGCCCTCCAGGACTGGGCCTATAGACATTGCACTACACCTGGGCGTCCATGTGTGACCTGGGGATGTCTGGGAATTTCAGGCCACCTCAGGCACTTGTACTTGCATAGAAAATGTTCTTAACCACTGAGCAATATGTCCAGTCCCAATCACTTCTTAGTGTTACCAACTGAGGGTCAAACCTTCAACATACCAGCTTTTGGTGGATATTTTAGCTTTGAAATATAATAACATCTGAGACCATGAAGTAGATAACGCAGGGAGATACATTCAAAGAGTTTTTGCCTCTGAATGCACATGACAAGGTTTCTATCACTACCACAAAATAGTTTTGATCTTACTTTGAAGAATACAGTTTTCTGATATCACCTCACATTTCTTACTTGCCTACCTGTAGCAATGCCATTATTCTGATACTGGTTTGGTTTTCTAGAGGCATTTTTTCCCCCTTCATCCTATTGCCCATCCGTCTGCCATGTGTTTCTGCTTCCAGTGTTTCATGGTTCAGGGATCAGAGTAAAGCATAAGACTCAGAGTGAACCTACTGGTGTACTAATGAGGAAGGAGAGCCTCTTCATTGTCATTTATAGAAGAAAGAGAGATATGCCTTCCTATGTGAGGGCCACTTGCATTTTAAGTATGGATTTCACATTTCATTTTTCTTGCACTTCTGTCTATTAGACAAGCCCCAGGTTTAAGAGGAGCTCTATTCTCTGTAAGATCCAAACTGATTTTCAGAGCTTATACTTTCCATTTGAATGTTGTGTTATCTGGGAGCACCTACTGTTGCTTCCACACTCCTTTCTCCTTCATCTTCTCATGCTCTCTCCTCTCACTCTTCCCCTTTGTTGTTTTAATTTGAATTTGGATGTATGGTGTGCATGTGTGTATTCATGTTTGTACATGTGTGGGCAACCATGCTTGTATGGGTGCACATGCATACGTGAGTGTGTGGAAGCCAGAGGTCAGGGCCTTATTTGGTCATTCTCTATTTTTGAGACAATGTCTTTACAGCACCTAAAACTCATCTCCTGGGCTAGACAAGCAGAAGAACAAACACCAGGAATCAACGTGCATCCCCTTCACCAAAGCCGGGATTACAGGTGCCTGCTTCCATATCCTGTGTTTTCTGTGGATTCTAAGTTCTGAATTTATTTCCTCGTGCTTATATGGCATTCACTTTACCAACTGAGTCATCTTCCAAGCCCCCTTTATTGCTTTTGCAATAACCATGTTGTCAAAAGCATAAAGATGCAACTGTAAGGTATATGAAGATTAAATTTCACAAATGTTGTGATTTATGTATGCATAAGAAAAATTCATAAAATTGTAAGTAGTAATTAATGATAATTTTCTTAAATGTATACTCTTATAATATATGATTTATTTATTTATTTGAGAGAGAGAGAGAGGCAGAAAGACAGACAGAGAGATTATTGGTGCACCCAGGAGCTCTTGCCACTGCTAAGGAACCGCAGATTTAAACACCACTTTTTGCATTTGACTTTATGTGGATACTGGGCAACTGAACTGAGGCTTTATAAGCAAGTGCCTTTAAGCACTGAGCAATATATCCAGTCCTTAACTGTATTTTTGATGCATAAAGCCAAACATTCTTTTATAAAACATTCCTCCTAATCTGATTACCATTCTACTTCAGGTATGCTAGTGGGGATCAGACTATGCTTAGCCTCTTTCTCATGTTGAGTATTACAAGAAGTTGTGCTAAATTCTAAATCTATGTCTGTTTCCTAAGGCACAATTCCAGAATTGTTGATCAGATTAGAAAAGACTGTGTCTCATAAGAGGGGCTCATCTTTGTGGCTGCTAAAGCCCTCACTGCACTGCACTTCCAACATTACATCATACATCCTCAACACCAAATAATGTGGGTTATATGTACTGATAAGAAGTAACAAAAATTAAAAGGCTACATAAATATCCTATGTATTTTTTTTCAGAACCCCAGTTGAATATCAATAAGTGTTCAGTTATAGCAATAGCCTTTTGATTTATATGTAGGAGTACATATCTGTAGAGGAAAGAGAAACATATAAATGGATAGGGAGAGATATAAATATGTAATGTGATAACTAACAAAAAAATAATAAAGATATGTATAACATTTCTTAGGTGTTGAATATATTGCATAGCAGGCAGGGCCTTGAACCAAGCATGGTATTGACCTCAGGTGCAAATTTTAAGAAGATGTTGAATAGCAATTCTAACATTTTCATTTTAAAATAATAATTTAAAAAAATCAATGTTAATTACATAAGAATTACAGTGAAAATTATTGAATTAGTGACTCAGTAGTACGGCACTGAATTCTTTCCTTACGTAGTCTGGCTTTCTCCTTAGTCAGCCTTCTAAAGCTGTGGCATTGTTATACATTTTACAAGTTAGTACCTACGGCATCCAGTACTAAAGATCTAATGACTTGAAAGCTGACTTGAGCCTTCCAGGTTTGGAAGTGTTTGTTGGGAGACATGTTCAAACAGACTCGGGTCTTGCTTTGTCCAGTGTCCCATTGCTGTGCACAGTGATCCAGGTGTAGTCAGATATTAGATGTGGATAGAATCCAGCTCCGTGCTCTTGGACTTTTGAGCTACATGGATGAGGTGCTATTTTCCCTAGTAAGAATGAGACTGGCTTGTGGTAATGTACTGAACCAGCAATCTCCACACTCTGTCCTTAGTCATCGACAGTCAAGGTTAGTAGAATTCACCCAGCCCTGAGCATAACTCAAATTAAGAGTCACTGTGTTGTCTGTTTACTGTTTAACTGCTGTTCCTCTCATTTCTTGGTAGGAGCTTCAAGTCATTCCTCCTTATGGTATGGCCTTGTAGATCAAGTTTGATCATGTCTTCAACAAACTCTTACTGATTGCCTGCATGTCCCATGCCTGGAAATTTTCATGTGAGCAGCCTTCTTTCTTCAAGTGGATTTGGTCTGCAATTAAAACCACTCTTCCCAAGGAAGTCTAACCTTCAACCACAGATTGTCATCACACAACACTGAGAGACACTGCTAAATTTGGAAGGGTAACCAGCTTCCAGATGGTAGCATGTATAGTGATGGAAGATGTTACAGGAGCTGCCAGGGGAAATTATTCAATGATATTTGGAGAAAGCAGAGACTACTGATATACAATACAGATGGTTGTCAGGAGAATACTGAACACACTGTTATATGGAAGAGACCAGCAAGTCAAGAAGTGCTCATCTGTGCAATAGTGTCGCTAAACCTAGGAGGGTAATCATTGGCTTTCAGACTGGCTAAGAGATCTGATCAGTGACAAGAAACTCTTAACTGGAACTGGGATTCATGGAAAAATCTTATGGGGACCAAGAATCTGGGCTCTAAGGGAAATTTTCCAATATCAGGGAGCAACTAAGAGGCTGTACCCTTTAGAATTTTGCCAAATTAGCAATGTGTGTTTCATTTAACCTATACTGATCTCACTCACCAATGGAGATTCTATTTGCATTTTTCAGAAGGCAGGGAGAGCCTTGGACAACCCAATTCCACCATCAAGACATGGTATGATTGCTGACATCCTGGCAGGTGATAAACCACCCCTAGCCTATCACATAGGGCCCAAATAAAACCTATGAGAAAGTCGCAGGATAAATAAGAGACCTATCACTACTCAGAAATCTTTTATCTTGCCTTCACTGTCTACCCAAACTTATTCCCAAATTTTCCACCTCTACACTCCATGTACACTGACTTGTGTGCCTTTGGAATACAAGGTTTGTTAAAAAAAAACATATATTAAGTCATCCAAGTCATTATACTTGAAGTTTCTCTTTCATGACAGTATGAGAGATGGATTGGTCTCAATGAAAACCTCAGGTCAAATATGCCCTCATCAGAGACACTGGATCTAACACATTCCCTACCACTATCACATCCCACCATCTTATTGCATTGACTTCACAGCACTTATCACTGTCAGATAGGATCTTTTTTTTGTGATAGCAACTGAATTTATAGACCAGGTATGACATTCTCTCTGCCTGCCTAGTGGATGATGAAAGGTACACATTATAAACACACTCTACTAATCATTTGTTTATTGCAACTCAATTCATACTACATGAAAGCTTCATGACAGCACATACCTACCCATCTTGGTGTCTATACTCCTTGTAGCATCCAATAGTGTCTGTCGTATGGGAAGCTTTGTAAGTAAGTATGTATTGGATATTGAATATTGCATATGTCTCTTCTTTCAGACACCTTATCCCCATTCCCACATCCCTTCCAGCCTCATGTTGCTACCACCACAACTACCATGACAACTGTCTCACCCTAACAGAAAGCTCCTATCAAGCTAAGATAATCAGCATATACACAAGAAATTATATTTCTTTTGAAATTATTCTTCCTTAGCCAGGTGTGGAGCAAACACCTTTAATCCCAACACTTGGGAGGCAGAGGTAGGAGTACTGCCCTGAGCTCAAGGCCACCCTGAGACTACAGAGTGAATTCCAGATCAGCCTGGGCTACAGTAAGACCCTACCTCAAACAACAACAAAAACAACAAAAAGAAATTGGTCTTCCTGCTTTTGAAAGCTATAACATTGCCCCCCTCATTAACAACATGCAAAGAAGGGTGGAGCCAGGTTGACTCCTAGGTTATCCATAACCCCCTACCCCAAAGACTGATCCAGTTTGCCCATGGAGTAGGATATCCAGTAGATTGGGGACAGGGGAGAGGGAAATAGGGGAATTGGGGACATCAACACATTATTTGCTCACTCGGTGTATCTAATTATGGACAATAAAGAAATATTAAATAAAAGAAAACTATAACTGTCCCCCCCCACTCCAGAGATGCTCACACATGTCTATTTGCCCCAGATAGGACACAGAAGTTAAACTAAAGTAACAACTCTACCAAAGACCTAGTTGGTTAACTAGTGAGTTTATAGAGGTCACTGACACAGCATGGCTGAGAGGTTATTTACAAGAGGATGGCTCAATCAAAAGCAGCTGCAACGCAACAAAGTCCCACACTGTTCTGTAAGGTGACCTCATGGAAGCTGCCTCGTGAAGTGTCCCCTTCAAGTGAGTGACCTGACTTCCCATATGCTTGAGGATCCTCCAAAGTCACTTCCAACAGTAGGGTGCAGGGGTAAGCAATATCTAGCATTCAATGTGAGGGATTTGTGGCCCTCTCCTCCCCCTCCTACTAGAAAATGTCAAAAATTCCATTCCCATGGCAACAGACCTGGTGATGTCTGTATTGTTCTGCTCCAAAGGTACCATGACTACTGGGCCAAAACATTTCTCTACTCCAATATGGGATCGTGTTGTACCTACACTGGAAACACTCAGAAGGGTAAATATTAAAGGGAATCCTGAGCTCTTTATAGCCTCTCTTTTTGAGTTCACCACTAAAAGCCTTGATTTCTATCACTGTCAAGGACTTAAAGGATCTTTAGATCATAGGAAGCCATAATTATATAAGTCCAGGTTTCCTTCCTTATTATGAAATACCTGAAGATGAATACTATCTAGTTTCCACCTAGTTTCTTTAAAAAGACAACATGTATGTATCCTGGCATAGTAGTTCATGCATGCCTGGGATCCTACCACTCAGGAGTCTGAGGCAGAAGAATCAGCAGGAATTTGAAACCAGCATGGGCTTCATAATGAGTACCAGGCCACCCAGGCTACCTAGTAAGACCTCCTTTCAAAAGTAATCAATCAATAAAAAATGAATAAGTAAGTGGACATGGAAGGAAGGAAAGAATAAAGGAAGTAAGAAAGGCTGACATTAAATGACTGGAGGCCGGAAGTCTTATGGTTGTATCCTGGAGTGTTTTAATCCAAGTGTCCCCCATAAACTTAGTGTGTTATGAATGCTTCCCCAGCTAAGGGCAGTTTTGGAATTGGAATTTTGTTAGAGGTGTGTTGTTGGGAATTGATTTATGGAGGTTATGTAAGGCTTTCCCTTGCCAATTTTTGGTATGACTTCCTACCACTGTTTGCAGTGCTGTGTAAGAGATGATGGCCAAACTCTGCTCATGCTGTCAGTTTCCCTGACATGATGGCATTTCCCCTCAAGTCCCTAAGCCAAAATAAACCCATCCCGTCCACAGACTACTCTTGGTTGGGTTCTTTTCTGCACAGCAAAGAAAAGGTTGACTACAACACACCCTCTGGTGAGGGCTTCATGGAGGATGTCATCATAGAGTAAGGCATGTGAGATGTGGATACCATACTACCCAACAGGAAGATACAGAGATACAGCGGTAAAACTTAGAATTTGTGTAAACTAACTCAGCATCCCACCAGAAATACCTTCATCCCTTCCTTGAGCATCCCCCAATGACTAAGGGTCTCTCACTGGGTTCTGCACCCTTAAAGGATCCGCACGGTCTTCCTACACTATCATCATCAGGTCAGGCTTCCTGCTCATGAACCCATGCAGCAAAAAATACATCCAACCCATAGCAGTGGTAAGACCAAATGCTGGCTAACTATGAAGTTTTCTACTGCACCAAGGCATAACGTTTCACCTGCATTTGAGGTTCTCATCAGTAGTCAAGATCCACGAGTGCCTTTGTTTTAAGATATCTGGGTCTGTTGTCAAACCCTTTATCTCCATTTGTTCTTGCAAATTGGCCAAACTAAAGCCTTCCAGTGAATGTCTTGTGATGTTACATGTCATTTTCTACTGCAAGGGTTGACACAGGGTATACCATCTATCATTCAGCTAGGAAAACTTGAAGTTCATCTCTCCCTTTACTTCATTTTGCTGAGCCTCAGCTCAGTTTTACTATCAATCACTGAGTCAATGATCTGAACCCAATGGAGAGGAGATTGGTTACAGAGATGAATTAGCCAGGCTGCTTCAAACAGGCAGTTCATTCCCTAATATCCTGCTAACCACTTCTTTCTTCTGTTTTATTAAAATACCATGACAACTTAGAATTGCTCTGCATTTCCCCATCAGCATCCAACACATCCGTTCAGTACTTGGCAGAAGATTTTATTAGAATGTATTTTGCAGTTAGCATTGAATGTATAGTTATTTTCTTCCAACTGTGTCTTGGAGGATAAAGCTACATGGATTGAAAGAATTCTTGGCACAAAAATAGCTCACCAGTTCATTAAACTATCCTAATAACAGCCAGTTTCTGTAAGTTTAACCACTAGCTTCAATCCTGAGCAAGTACAACCTTATCCCCATTTTACTTTAAACTTGATTTTATTAAACAAGTTTGCCTGTGTTTTCTTTATCCCAAATTTAAAGCAAATAGGAACATCCTTCACCCATAACAGGAGGGAATAACAATGGCATCTGACCAGTTCAGGAGAGTTGGTAAGACAGTAAACACTAAGGGAAAGAAGTGAAAGAAAATAATGTATCTTAAATTGTAATAGACTGAGAATTGAATTATATTACTGTCTCCCCCTGACAATGATTTCTGCTGAGAAGGGCATAGTCTTTGTTTTCTCCCCCTTAAGAAATAATTCTCTGGGAATGGGAAGTTTTGGAATCTTTTTTCTCCTAGCAAATAGAAAATTATTACACTATTGCAGCAACACTGAAACTCAATAATAGAATGTGTCCTATTTATAAATATGTAATCCTTTTGGCAGACTTACAGAAACAGACCAGTAGTGATATTTGGTCTGGCATTTATTTCTACTTATAAGAATACTTGCTAAAGTAAGCTGTTGATAACTTTCAGTATCACTTATTATAATAAACAGCATAAATTGTGAAGGAATTGTATCTTCTATGTTTATAAAGAAATAAAAAAGCTGATGAAGAAAAATTCTAATATTTGCCCCATCACATTCAATGGTTCGCTCATTTAAATTCATGGGATGTAGAGTGAAGCCTACAACATTATCTGTATTTTTCATGTTCACTTGATTTTTCCCGTCACAAACACAAATTGTTTTTCTACACTTCCTTTAGTTCTTAAATTAGACAGATGAAGAACTCAATATTCATATTTCCATAAACTTTCTTTGACATATTCTCTACATTAGTTGGAATATCCTCACAGGTGAAAGGACTAGATTTTCAAACCTACTTAGTATTTGTGTATTTCCCCAAAGACCACTGAAAACTTGTGTAGTATGCTATAACATAAGGTTTGTTGTTATAAAAATAATTAAAAAGAAATCACCTTAGTATAGCTTTTCTAATTAGCATGTTAAAAACTATTTTTAAAACTTTAACACTTCATATGTATTTTGTTTTCCATGTGTTTCATATTTTATTTGAGTAAGAGAATGTTTTGATTTTTTAAGATGGTGGGACATTAATTTTATTTTATTCAGATATTCTCACTTTCCTCATTTATAGCATATCATGATGTTTGTTCCGTGTCTTGCTTTTTACAAGCCACAGTCTTCTGGGCCCTATTTCTCGACTGCAGTTGATGGCTGGCCTCTGGAATCACTGAATTATAATTCTGTTTTTATGGAGTTCATGCTTATTTGTTCTTAAAATGATGTTTTTATCAGAAAACATCCCACTTCTACCTCTGTGATTTCTCTGATATTAACACTTTAAGATACAGTGTGTCATAGACACCCTTCCAAGCATGCAATAATGGAACAAGAAAAATGCAGCACACACAAAATTGGTGATCATATTTAATAAAGGGAATATTGACAAATAATGGTAAACAAAAAGATTGAGAGATGTACCAGAGTTGTTGATCACAGAAGGAGAGTGCTACTGATCCTGAGCTAGAAGGAGCAAAGTAGGAGAGATTCATTCGACTTGGAAAATGGTACCTCTGGAAGCTTGCTACTTGACACTCCCTTGGCATGTTAGTTACCTTCTCATTACTGGCATTACTAAAAGCAGCTGATGCAAGGAGAGGGTTTATTTCAGGGTTACAGTCTTGGGGGGGGGAGTTTCATTCTGATTGTGGAACAGATATCTGGTGTCCCATCTTGTCACAACAGCTAGAGGGGATCAGTAATAGTGACATCGCTAACTCCAGCAAAGGGGCTGAACTAGAAAGTCTCTAAGTCCACACCCACTGTGACATACCTCTTCCAAGGCTCTGCCTTCCAAGGACTTCACAACCTTCCCAAATTGACAATAAAGATGAACCATATATTCAAAACAAGTGATCCTTCACGCTTGGCTTTGGGTTGTTGATGGCTGCATTGAATGTGTCTGGCTTAGTAGAAGGGTACTGACAAAATTTCAATTTCCTCCTGCCCACCAGCCAACTTCAGGTAACTTTCATTTATCAAAAAGAAGAATATTTAGTCCTAAGAAGCACAAGTTCCCACTTGGGTACTACGTTGATAGAAGAATAGTGGAATATTGATCTGAGCCCTAACTGATCCTGTTGAGAAATGACTGAGTCAACACTGTGACCACATCATGTGGTTATATTATCCTGACCCTGTTTCCCAGGTAAAACAACTCATTTTTCTATGTTTTATAATTTCATTGGGACTGGACTATGGGCTGTCTTTCTTGGCTCCCGGTAGGGCTTTCAACTCAAAAGATAAGGTGCCAGATGCTTGGGTCACAGAAAACTTCCACCAAGTCAAATGGTCTTCAAGTTCTTGATTCCTGAATTTGAAGAATAATACTTTTTTTCTCAATAGTCTCAGATGATGTGATATTGTAATTTACTGTTTTACAATGTCAAAAACTTCAGAGATATAGAAACTGTTTTATATATATAATATGTATATATGTATATAATGTATATAATTTTATTTTATTTTATTAATTTACTTGAGATAGAATGAGAGTGACCTCCAGCCACTGCAAAGGAACTCCAGAAATATGCACCAACTAGTGCATCTGGTTTTACGTGACCATTTAGCAAGTTAAAAACTATTATTAAACAGTTTAAAATTGAACTCAGGTCCGCTGCATTGTAGGCAGATGCCTTAAAAGCTAAACCATCTCTCCAGTCCATGGAAACTGTTTCTGTTAGTTGTTTTTATTTAGGTGTAATTTTGTATATCTTATGTCTTGATAAATGACATAAAAATGCTGCCTTAGGTACCCTATCAGATATTCAAAGTGTGTCCTTGCTATATTATTCACATTATTTTTATCTCATCTGAAAGCAGGAAGCTGTACTTAATCAAGGGTTCACAATTCATCTAACTTGTCCATGCAGAATATTGGCATTTTATTCTATTTTCACTCAATACAATAAAGTTCATTCCAATTACACTTGCATTAATCTTTAAAATCTTTAAAAATCTTTAAAAGTGTACTGCAATTTTTCAATTTCTCCACTAATAGCAGGTCATTTATTTCATATAATACCCATTTGGATGAAAATTCTAAAAAAATAGAGGCATATATTTTTGTTTGTGCATATTTTCTAGAGTTCTTAGATTTTTTAGTCCAACCAGTTGAATAAACACAAAATAGACCATTTTATTTAGCTTTAATTTTATTAAACATTTATTAATCCATATTGCTGGCATTAGTTTTTTTTAATTAAGTTGCAAATAACATAAAATAGGATTTTTTTCTACATGATACTCTGGAAATGATGATAGATCACAGGTTCTTGTGGATTAAAATATAATTATTCATTTGGTTTACACAGGTTGAAGAAGAAATCAAAATGCTAGGCTCTATTTGTTCAAACATTTTGAAATTTTGAACACAATTTCCCTTAGGTTTTTGTATGATTAAATGTTCAGAACATGATTGGCTCAGTGTCTTTTTTTTTCATTTGTATCTCCAACAGTGTGAACATTCCAGAGTTTCTGGAAGAATTTTCTCATAACTATGAAATGGAAGGGAGCCACAGAGAAGTGTAACAGTATACAGAGAAAGAAAGTAATCACTGAGATATACTAGATACTTTCATGTGATGATAATGGATAACTTTGACTGAGAAATTAGCACTCATTAGGCCAGGGTCCAAAAGACCTTACTTATGTGCTTGTCACATATAGCCAATTACAGTAGAAAGCTGTACACATTACATGTTCCAGTAAGCATTTTGTTGAGTCTTAGTGGGGTGAAGGTAGTTATTCAGAGACAAAACACCAGAATAGTAGAGCTTGGAATAAAGCACAATTGAAGGTCAAACACCCTGATGCCAATCAATATTTATCTTGGCTCTCAAGCTTTGTTGTGAAATCATCACTCAGGAATTGTTAAAACCACACATCATCACTCAAAGAAATTACATGGCTCACGCAGCTTCCTGAGTTAATAAAGGACTCAACTGGAATTGGAGCCCATTAGTGGGACTTTGGTGCCCCTTATAAAAAGAAGCGCACAAAGGGAGCCATTGTGTAACTTCATCTTCTGATAAAATGAAGTTTCCTAGAAGAGTCAGTTGCTTGTGTTCAGTTTCCGAAGTCAATGAACATTTTAGTCACATCTGAAATACATCCACTTCTGTGAAATCGACGTGGCACTAAGGGAATCAGCTGAATACGTTGCTTTGTTGCTTTCACAATATTGCTATTTACAATCCATTTGATGAGGTTCAAAAATTGAATTATTAAAGTAGCCATTGATTGAGAATCTTAGATTTTTCTGAATTAAAAAGAAATGCATTTGTTCAGAGAGTCCCTGGGATGGGGCAGGCAGCAACAGGGTTTTAATGAGCAAATATCTCCTTCTTGAGGCACTTTGCATAGCTCCAAATCTCCACCTTGAAAATGTGAAACCAGGAAGTACCTACAGGAGCAGTTCAAGGAATCATGGTAAGGAAGAGTTAAAGCTGATGATCCATGTCTCTGTCAAAGGCCAGGTCACAGGCATACTCTGATGCTATAGTTTGAATTATCAGTCTCTTGTTTCAATTAATTTTCAGTTATTGATAGCAATTTTAAAAATACCAAAAGACTCAAATAATATACACTCATAATTTCTATATCTATGATTTGGCCGTGTTCTCTGATCAGAACCTCACTAGGCTATATCAACATATACCCCATCTATCTCTCACCTGCAGACTAACTTGAAAACCTAATATGGCTTTTGGAAAAAATCATGTACTTGAGACTGAAGGATATGTTTCCCTGGCTTGTCTTGGGGAAGAACTGTTTTCATCTATCATAGACCAACTGCACAGCTTTTTCACATGACCAACCTTCAGCAATCCTTTTAAATATAGTGGCTTATTTTTCTAAGACCAGCAAGGAAGGGAGGAGAAAGAGAGGAGAGAGAGAGAGAGAGAGAGAGAGAGAGAGAGAGAGAGAGAGAGAGAGAGAGAGAATACAGGTGTTGAACACTTTAATAACCATTAACTTTGAGCATTCCATTGTTTAGATCAAGATTTCTCTACAGTTTCTGATAATGACCCTTTTTTACCTGTGAATATTTTACATTGTCCTGAGTATGAAGTATATATATATATATATATATATATAGTTCATTCACACACACACATACCACACACACGCATATGTGTGTGTACACAAACTACAAATGCTAATCAAGCACTGCTGATAAATCCTAAATTAAACTTAAAAATGTATGCATATAACTTTATAATTTATTTAAGATGAAAGAAATTTATGAACTAATATTATAAGCTTATATTTTTAGATAACAAATGCAATTTTGTTAGTATGTTTGATAATTAGGACTAGAGACCATATTAATATTTTTAGAGTTAATTAATATTTTGCTTTTAGAGTTGTCAATGCTGAGATCGTTCTTTCGCATAAATCACAGAACTATTTTGAAGGCCTTTTCAGAATTTGGAAATGCTGTGCTAATCCCAAGCCAAATTTATTATGCTACTCAAGTGAGATTCTGAAAGAGCAGTTTTTAAAAATCAAATATTGAAGCACAATACAATCCAAAGGTTTACTAATTTGACATTTACATGCTGAGAACTTGTGATAGAAAAATCTTAGTCTTCTATAAAATTTGTTTATATAAGAGCATGAACTTTTCTATGTGTAGCAAAAACATTGCCATCCATATCATTCAATAGCCCCAGATGTCAGCCAAAGTGTATCAGGCCATGATCATTGGCACCGTTTTGCAAAGGTAGGAACAGTGCAAGTTGCATATGTGTGCTCAGAATCATTGGCTGAGTGGAGTTGCTGCCACTCAAGCAAGTGCTGCAAGATCCTGTGGATTAATTATGCATTGATTTTGAATGGACTTTTCAGTATTTTGACTATCCATAAACCTCTTAGTGCTGCCCAAATTTTAATGACCCCTCATTCAAATCCAAGGTCACTCCCACTCAAGGTAAGGAGATGGCCCAAAGGCGTGCATAGTAGAATTTGCAATTGCAAGATTGAATTAAAATCTGTCTCATCCTACGCTGAGATGGAAAAAGATTGTTCTAAAAGTGCATAAAATTGTTTCAAACATTCTGTGTCCTTCAAAAGGCCAAAGTCCACAGTTTTATAAGAGATAACCTTTAGTTATAAACAATGAAGAGGGACTTGGAACCTATTTTTCTCATAAGCTTTGGAGTCTCGTTAAACTTAGATTGAACAATAAAAATAAATTATGGGCATAATTATAATTCATAGTGTCTGGATATCAGGCACAATTTGGAATCAAGGAGCAGGTCTTTTTTAGAGATGTTCAACTTTATCTCTATCTCTGTTTCATTCTGAAATTTTACTGTATTTTTTTCTAAGTACAAATGTAGTATTAATATATAATATGTATTATGTATAATGTTAATATATAATATGTATTATATGTATATATATGCAAGAAAATTATTAAACTGCAGAAAGACTGTGAGGAGGTATCTGTAGCTGCACATTTGGCCAGGATGGGGCAATGACTCATAAGCCTGTGATTAGTAAAAGATCTATAAATCTGACAGTCTACCTCAGCCATGTAGTAGAGGGAGGTGGACAAAAGAGAGGGGCTTCTTGAGAAGTGGTGATGGGTAATGGACTTGGTATCCTCTTTGTATGATTTAATACCTAGGAAATTCTCATATCCAGATACCAACCAGGCCTCCTGAATCTGCTTAATTTCAGAGATCTGAGGAGTTCCAGCATGTTTTACAATATTATAGCCATGGGCTTCCTAGGAAATTCTGAATTCTCCTCTGTGGGTCTCCATTTCCCTCTCAGTTATGTGCTTTTCAAGTACTTAGACCTTTAGGTTTCAAGCAGAATTCATTAGTACTATGCTTTTGTATATTTAAGGGCACCCACATTTAAAAGTTATTTCATTTGAGCTGGAACTATGGGAAAATTCCACTGGGACTTTCTTTTCTGTGGTGTGGAAAGCATATTCCTAAGGCCTGCATTAAATGCTAGACAGAAGTAGGAGGCATTGTTATTTGAAAAGAAGCCTGTCTGAGCTGCAATACGATGTCATTCTGTGGCCTCTGAAAATCTGAAATTGTTATATAACCTGGTTGGTTATTGGTACTTTATAATCTACTTTAATGACTTTGTTTTCTGGTCATGGAGAGCTGTGCTCTGTGTTTTGGAGCTTTCTCCATTTAAACATTGAATAGAATATCTGTATACGATCACATAAAAAGAATGTTGTCAGTCTCACAATGTTATGCAGTAAAAATGACAATAAAACAGCAGTCTTTGGGTTGTGCAAGTGATCTTATACCTTGTTTTATTAGCTCTGAGAGAATTTTGCAAATTGGATTTATATTTCCTAATTTCTACTAGTTTGCTGTTTTCATTACTCTCAGCTTGGACAATCAAAATGAGACATTTTCTATTTCTCTGCTGTGTTTGCACTTCTAATTGAGCATAAAAGAGGAGTGATGCCCATATATATACAAATCAGACTAATGAAGCCCTCTATCATTGGGTCGTTTATAGCTCTTAACTGACCTCATGGACTTTCTCATACATCAGAATCTTTATGTTAATACAGTCCTTCAATCAAACCAAGACAAATGATTTCAGATTATGACAGAACACATGACATGGCATAAATGCATTTACTTTTTCTAGTCTTATTCATTTCATCAAACATTTTATGGATCTCTTCAAAGCTTTTCATTATTTTGGAGATTCCTAGGATTGAATGTAGTGCCTCACACATGTTAATCATACACTACTACTGAAACATATCTATGGTAGTTTGAATGTATGCCCCAAGAGGTGTTTTATTAAAGCGTGCATCCTGGCTTTCTAGCCATCTGGATGGAGGAGACGCCACTGGGGAAAGACCCTGAGGTCCAGCCCAAAAGTATGTTTGGGAACAGATCTGAATTCTAGCCCAAAGGTAGGCTAAGAGGTCTGAGCTCTGAGGGTCCTTCTTGCTGCTAGTTTTGTGTTTACTGTTTTTGGTGTTTGCTGGTTGGAGGTAATTTTTCTCTCTGTTTGGATTTATGAATGGGTGTAGCTTTTTCTGCCATTGATGGAACTTCCCCCCTGGATCAAAAAGATTGAAATAAACCTCTTCTTCCCATAAAATAGTGTTTGGTTGGATATTCATTCCAGCAAGATAGAACTTACCTCGATAATACACCAGTACCAATATTTCATGGTCTCACCTGGTTCTAATTTGAATGGATACTGTAGTGATGTACTGAGAATGAACTCTGACCAACTTCACCTGAGATGAACTCTGACCAGCTCATCAGCTAGGCTCATCTTGGCAAGACTGCTTCAAAGATGGCATCACTTACTTCTCACTTTCTATTGGCTCTTCAATGTTGACTTGGACCAATAGATGCTATGGGCTGCGGTTTCATTTGTGAGAACTTCATCCTGTCTCCCTTTTGATGCCCTGCATCCTTCAGCAAGGACACCACTCCTGGATATAGCAGCAGTGTATATATACATATTCATATTATAAATAAAATGCATTGAGGAGCGAGGTGGATTAAGATAGTTTATACCAAGATGCAGCAGAAAAGAGATGGACATTTACTACTCTGTTGATCCAGTTACAATAAGGAATCCATTACTGGTGAGAAGTGGAATGATTGCAACCACTAAGGTTTCCATTTGTGAATTATAAGAAAGAAATAGAAGCAGAGAGTCAGGAACTGATTTTTCAGTGGCTAAATGCTTGAATGACATAACTCCAAGAAGCAAATATACCTCTTTGATTGGCTGCTGAAAAAATTGAAATGAGGATAAGAAAAACATCAGGATGATCAACTGCTAAACTCAGTTTACATTAGAGGACTCCCAAGCCTCTGGGACAGTGTGAAGGGGACCCACCAGAAGCAGGCCATAAGATGATCCTTCTATATGAGTTCATTCCTCCAGAACATCAACTAGCTGTGTGATGGCCAGTTAAGTGGAATCCTTTCAATTCAGTAAAGAATTCCTTCTTGTAGGAATTGACTTGTCTCCGAGTATGGGTCTTCCATATCCATTTTCTGTGCTTCAACCATAACGATATAAGACCATAGAAAATGTCTTATCCATTGGCATGGTTACCTACACACCATCGATTCTGCAGGTACCTAGAGAGATAGCTCAATGGAAAAAGTGCTTAAAATACACAAAATTGAGGACCAGATCTTAGATACCCAGCACCCCTGTAAATCTCAGGCAGGCATGACAACCTACCTGTAATCCCAGTGTTGAGGTGGCAGAGGTGAGATCTTTGGGGAAAGCTCACTAGCCATATAAGCTGCATTGCCAATTGCTATGAAGAACTGAAGTACCCATATTCCATAAATACTGAGGATAAGAATCAATAAAAAATACATGATGTCAACCTCTTGCTTCTGTACACACATGTACATGTACCCACACACATGTGGACAGACACACACCCTCACACTACACAAGCATATATGAGAATAAAGCCTTCTACAAGAAAAGAGCTAGATAATAATGATATTTGCATGGTGACAGAGGAACAATCAAAGATGTATTTCCTTCAGAGAACACTAGAGGGTTAAACTAAAGAATATGTTTGGGCTCAATATTCTGTGACTAGTTACTGGCTGCCAGAATGTAATCAGTTTGCAGAATCAACAGTGTTCCAGTTGATAGTAAATACATATATGAGAATAGAGGAGGATAAGGCCAGATCCCCTCACCATTAATGCTTTGTATCTTAGGCATTGACAAGTTAGTGGTGGTCACAGATCTTAGGAGAAAGAATGCTTTTGTTTAAGGCACTATTTTTTTTTCTTTTGCAGTCCTTTTCAGTTTCTTAAGATCATGGGACAAGTATAGAAAAGAGTTTCCTACATGGATGGAAACAGAAACCCTGGTTGCCATGATGAGCTAGAGTTGGTTCTATGTAGTAGGTACTGGGAAGAATTTGTTTTGATCCCTAGTGTTTTCTGTTGAACCAGATGTGTCTGTACTCACAACATGCATGAGTGAACACTTGACTCCAAAAGAGTAAGACAGATAATTGTGCAGGTATATGAGGGTTAAATGGGTTAAATGTGCAAGTCACCTCACCATGCAACCTTCTTGGATCATTGCAGCAATGGCCAAGAGCAGAGGAAATCTAGACAATATGATGGAATGAAATGATGGAAACTGGACATGAAATGTATCCGCTAAGCAAGAGGAGTGTGGGTGGTAGCTTAGCCAGCAGTCAGGCCTGAGACTTTTTAGACATTATGACTGTTTTCTACCTTAAATTCAGATTCTGTGATAGATGCTATCTGCACTTCTCTCTTCAAAGAAAAAAAAAACATCAGGCATATGGCACTTTATGAAAAATGCAACTATTATGGACTGGAAGCAAGGCTCAGTGGTGGAATACTTGTCAACCATGCAAGAAGCTCTGGGTTCAATGTCTAGAGCATTCCCTCTGCCATGAAAGAAAAAGCATGCTAGAAGTTTCATGATGCAGCATGTGGTGCTGAATATAGACAAAAACACATCACGAGAGAGGGTTCACATGGCTTCTTGGATGATGGCTCACTAGAACAAGCAATCATTCAGTTGTTGGTGGGAGCAATGAATGAAGGCCCGTCTTTCCTTTTCTCTCCCTGTTCCTCATTCCTATTCTCTGGGTTTGTGCTTCACAGTAAAGAAGAAATATAGCAAGATTTTTCATTAGTTCCTGTTTGGGGAGAACATTGGCATATTTGCTTTATATTATAATGATTTAATTAGTTGGATTTTATTCTTTTAACCTTAGACCATTGAGTTCAAAATCTCATCAATTACTAGTTGAATGACATTAGGCAAGTTACTTAACCTTTCTGAGCTGCTGCTTCTCATATGTAAAATGGTGATAATGAAAGCCAGCTCTCAAGGTTGTTGTGATAATTATGAATGTTAAATATTTAATAAACAGTAGTCATTATATTTTATCACAATACTCTTCCACATATTAACTCTGTTGTTTAGGAAACCTTTGAGAAGTGAAGGGGATTTTTTAGGTAAGCCGAATAATAGAACTATTTAAGATTGGAGACACAGAAAACTTTTATATTCTGTACAACATTGCAAATTCCTTATTCATGATTGAGCTAGTAAGTTACAGAATATGTTGGATGATTTCCCCAGATAACATTGAGTTCATGCTAGAATGAATCCAAATCTATACATATACCGAGATATATGTTCTGCTATCACTCTAGAAGAATAAGTCACTCCCATTCATCCTACAAATGCATGAGTATCTGAACTGAACCTGCACAAAGTCTCACAGAGAATAGTCTGGGCTCTCTTGGCTGAGCTAATGATGCATGACTTGCTGGAAGAAATCCTTCTTCGCTTTGTCCTTGAAAGCTGGATGAGGTTGGTTCTCCACTTTCCAGGCTTATTTATATTTTACATCCGCCACTTTCTAATGATGTTTTTTGATTACTTTTATGATGAAGCACAGATATAAATCCTGAGAAGGAGAGTAGATCGCAAAGATTGGGACCTGAGAAAATTTGTAAACTCCAAAAACTGGGTGACTCTCCTTACTTTCCTGAAAGGTTGAGAAACTCTGTTATTGCCTGTCTCAGTAGTTTCCCTGAATGAAAGTAGTACATTTTAGAGGATAAGATTTCAGCTAAAATGTAGAGAACAGAAGAAACAAAACAATAAAAAAAGATCAGTCAGAAATATTTTAAAATAGAATGAATTGCTTTAGCCAATGATGAGTCCCCCCCCCAGTTGGATTTTTTAAAGCCTAAGTAGAGTGACTGAGTGACAGAGGTCATTCAGAAGGACAGCATGACTTTTACAATCCCTTCTTTTTCCTTCAACGTTCCAAAATTTTATTTATTATTTGAACATATTGAGCACCTACCTGATTTATCCATCCCCTAATTCCTCTTGGGTAAAGTTTATAACACCCTGATAATCATATGGCATCTTGATTCCCATACATTATATGTTATTCATGATATATCAGGTGCACGGAAAACAAGAAAAACAAAATTCTCAAGTAATGTCTAAAGATGATAATTGGGTGATGATTAACTCTCAGGTTCAAAAATACATACACTTCACATACTGCGAGCAGGCGGTAAAGCAAAAGCCATCTCAGAAGTGCAAATAAGGAGCTGGCTGTTATTTCTTTGGAAAGGAATTAAAAAACAAACCTCCATAATCAGTAAATGAGAGAAGGCAACTTGATATCTAATTAGATGTTTATTCTTGATAAAGAAGATTGAGGGGCTCGAGAGATGGCTTAACGGCTAAGGTGTTTGCCTGCTAAGCAGTAGGACCTGAGTTTGATTCCCCAGTACCCATATAAAGCCAGATGCACAAGGTGGCAAATGTGTCTGGAGTGACTTTGCAGTGACTGGAGGCCCTGGTGTGCCCATTCTCTCTCTCTCTCTCTCTCTCTCTCTCTCTCTCTCTCTCTCTCTCTCTCTCTCTCTCTCTTTCTCTCTCTCTCTTTCTCTCTTTCTCTCTTTCTCTGCCTCTTTCTATCTCTCATTCTCTCTCAAATGAATAAATAAAATTTTTAAAATGAACATCGAGGAAGTATTGTTAACTTCATATCTGCTATGTCACCTTGTCAGAGTCATTTAGCAAAGGAGAGAAAGTGCCAAGTTGAACTTGCAGTGTCAGGTCTGATGGTCATACTTTGGGAATCCCAAGCAGGCCTTCTCTTTCATATTCTATTCTGCCCAAGGTTGATGTTTGCTTTTTCATAAATACAAATGATCCTCAAAGTTTTCTATGTAGACTTGAATAAGTCAGTTATCCTTCCAGAATACGGTGATGAATAACTCCTAGGGAACATTTTCAACTCTGCAACCCCTGAATCTAGTAATGTTATTTGTGAAACACAATCCTGAGCTCTAGAAAAGCAACATGTGTCTTCCTAGAATCTTAACTGAACTATGCTTCAGTGAAATCACATGACCCCTGCTCATATGCTCACAATTACTAACTGAAGTAAACTGTGTTCCTCTGTATCAAAGACCTCAATACCAGGGTTATTCTGACATGAACGATGTCTCCCTTATTCTTTGAGATTGGTACATTTTATCTGCCAGTAGTCTCTTCCTTACCTCATGTGCAGACCATGTTTCTAATAGTAGCTCCTAAAAATCAATTCTGCCTTGTAGAACTTTATTTCTTTTTGATTTTATTTTTAAAACAATTGCTCAAGATTTTTCAATAAATCACTTGAAAGCAGTCTTTAAGGTTTGAGGAGAAATGTCTCATCAAAATGACTGCAATCGTGTCGATATGACACACAGGTTCAAGTAAACATCAATAGCACTGTGAAAGATGCCTACGTAAGTAAGTAGAGCAGAAATGTTTGCTGGAATTACACCAGGAGCAAGATCTAAGGGGAAACTAATGAAGCCTTGCATGACAGATGAAGACCTGCCAGTGGCTTAATCCAGAGATTGGCCCTGCTTGACTTTATCTCAGAGTCTCGGTGCCTATGACAAAAGATAATTTTTCTTGGTAAATTTTGGTGAATTACACTAATAAACCCAGTGATGTCAAATGTGAGGTGCATACGAAATTGTCTGAGTGAAATGTTAGCCTTGAGCATTTGCCCATTCCGCTAAACATATTTTTGATCAGTTTGAAATTGTAATTATTTTGATAACAATATTTTAAAAACATCCTGTAAGAAAAATTATTAGGACTTCTCTCTCCCATTTGAAAACCCTCGCTAGAGCTTAGCAGATGGCTTGTGAGCCATAACTGCTCCATTCATATCTAGTTCTGCAAAGACAGGATGGCTGGGTGTTGAGACTTCATCAAAGTAATTATATCTCTCCCCAAAGAGCTGGGTTTATTTAGTTGTTTTGAGCCAATTATAGGGGCTACCAAGATATTTTGGTAGTAAGACAAAAAATTTAAACAAAATTCCCACCTGAGAAATACTGATAAATTTTTATATCCAGCAGTAATTATAGTATCTACCTGTTTCGGGTTAAGCGGTGAATAATCACAAGCTAGTACATACATAAAGCGTTTTCTTAACCATCCAATGAAGCCCATTTGCTTGATTCTTAAATGAGATACATGTTTCTTTTTAAAATGTGGCCAACTATGGAGGAAAAAACAAGTGAAATGTCACCGTAGAATCAAATATTGGAATACTGCATGTCCAGCTGGTTCCACTGTTTGGGAAGGCTGTGGAAGCCTTAAGCATTTGCAGTTTTTCTAGAAGTAGGTCAGTAGAGGTAGGCTTAGAGGGGTTACAGCCCAGCTCTGCATGCAGTCTCTGTCTGTCTCTCTACTTCTTCCTGCTGTAGTGATGTGATGCCAGCTCTCTGCTCTTGCCAAGCTTTGCCACTATAAGAGACTTCTGAAAACTATAAGTCAAAAATCAACTCTTTCCTTCCCTAAACTGTTTTTGGTGAGCTATTTCATCCCAGGAAAAAAAAGTAACTGTTATAACTATCATAACTTCAGTTTTGTTAGACTCCATTAAGCATCATAAGGTTATAATAAGCCTTGATTTTTTTTTCTTGAAGTGGGAGACAACATCTCTTTTTGTGGTTCAATAGTATTTCTGTGAAAATAGAATTCTCTGCATATCATTCATAGAGCAGAATTTTGTTTGCTTGATTTGGGTTGTGTTTTTGATTTAGGGTTAGGGTTGGACTTGAACTACTAATCTTCCTATGCCAGTCCCTCAAGTACAGGGATTACAGATAGGCACATTCTTGCCCAGCTCAGGAGGGCTTATTTTTCCATTTATTTATTTATTTATTTATTTATTTATTTATTTATTTATTTATGCACTTATACAGGTGGTTTTGAGTGTTCCAGCATCTCTTGTCACTGCAAGTGAACACCAGATACTTACTCTACTTTTTGAATTTGCATTTACATGACTACCAGAGAACCAAACCCAGGCAAGGAAACTTTGCAAATAAGTGCCTTAAGGCCCAGAGTACTTATTTTAAAAACAAATGTTTTACTCACCAAAAGCTTAGCAGTGTATTTTCCAAGATGTCAGCCAATTATCTTGTATATCCTTTTGGATGAGAAGGCCGGGCTCATACTTATCTTTAATACCCTTTCCTGTTTAGTATCTGTTTTGGGTAGTCCCTATCAGATCATCTGTGCCATTATTTTACCCTCCTTATTACTTTTAACAAACGATGGAATCAGTCCAGATGCTGAAGTTATGTATCCAAGATATACAGCTTTCTTTCTGTAGCAGAAACATAATCTATTTAAATTTAATATTGTACTTAACACACTAAGTAACTTTTTCTGGGATTAGGGAGATAGCTCAGCAATTAAAGATGTTTTCTTGAAAAGCCTGTCAACCTGAGTTCAACTCCCAACTACCCACAGAAAGTGGGATGCACATTCGTTTGCAGCGTCAAAAGACCACAGTGTCCTCCTCACACATATTTGCGAATAAATGCATTTTAAAAAATTTAAGAAAATTTCCTTTTGTTTGATACTGCCAATATTTTAAATGTTAAATAATTAAGATCTGATAGTTTATAAGCAAACATGCTGATGAGAATAAATGATAGCTCCCTAACAACTGAAGCCTGAGAATTGACCACAGACAGGTCTAAATGAGTGGAGTGGAATGTTACAGCAGCCTCCATGCCTAAATTCCAGCAGAGGGAATTTTCATCCATGTCTCCAGTGGTCTCCCATAGCCTGCTTCTCCTATGCCTCTATTCCCCTATCACTGATACCCCTATCTGTGAAACTTCGTTTAAAATGTTTTATTTATCAAGATCATCTTAATCTGATTCCCATTGCTGTCTCAGCCCAGAGGTCTTCAACCCCCAAATTAGATCCCTGAATAGATGCCACCAAGCTGAACCCATTTAATTTTGTCTGGTTGTATTCATTTGCATAATGAATCCTGAGCTCATTTAGAGATCTACGAGAACACTGGATATTAGCGAGTGGCAAAATAAAACTATTCAGAAGCCAGATTTTTTTCTAAGTAGCATTTACCTAAAATAACTTGAGAAAATATTAAAATTGTGAATTGAAGATATACTTGTCTACATACTTTCAAATTTAAATCAAAACTACAAAATTAAAGTTATAATTTGTCATTGGTATAATTTAGTGATAGAACACAGGGACTATGAGAAGATGGTCGATGTTTGAATAAAGATATTTTGATTAAAGTTGGTTTGCTTATCTGCTCTTTCTGTCAGCCTGCTGCTTGACTCAATAAGTCCTAAAATACTACGATTGGTGACAGTTGCCTAGTAGAGAGCCAGCTATGTAGGCCAAGATACTCTCCAAACAAGTAAATGGGGGAAAAGCATATATATATATATATATATGTATGTATATATATATATGTGTGTGTGTGTGTGTGTGTGTGTGTGTGTTAAGGAAATGCAGAAGCCAAATGCAAATGACCATACATTTAATGATTCTATCTATATATAAAGTTCTAAGCAGACATATGGTGATGGAATACAGAATAAGGATACATTAGTAATGTGTCACTGCACAACAACCTATTTATTGTCTTGTTGTTTCTGTGGGTTAGAAGGTCAGACATAATTCATTTAGGGCTTCTGTTTAGGGACTCTCAAGCAGTAATCTAGGCAGCCTTACAGTTGCACTGTCTTCTGGATTCTTGCCTGGGAATCTGCATCCAAATGCAGTGAGGTTGTAAACAGAATCTACTGAGACCTTCTGGTTGCTGAAAAGAGACATGGCTTCTGGTGAGAGATGCTCTCTCAACGATTGAGGCTTCCAGTAGGTTCTGGAAGTTGCCTTGAATTGCTTGCCACACTGGTTACTCTCAGCATGGTCACGTCCTTTCAGCAAGCCAGCAGCGTATTTGTCTAGAGTCAGTCTGCTAGCAGGTCAAATGATATCTAACAAAGGCACAGAGCAAAAGTGCATTATCGTCCTTATTGTGTTATTTTGGTGGAAGAAAATCACAAGTCCTACCTGTCATCACAGTGGGTCATAAAAGGGTAAGGATACAATAAATCAGGATCTCAGTTAGGGTTAGAGGAGTATCTTGTAATCTACCTACCATTTATGTACAAAGGTATATAGGAGGAAGTTAGTGGAATCAGGCACAGGACAGGAGACATTGACAATATCGTATCCCAACATACTAATTTAGTTAACAGTATATGCATGACTTTTGGATTTAAAGAAGATTATGTTTTAGATGGATATTCATTTTAAATTAAAATAATTCAAATGCATATGCATTTACACATGTACATTGTAGTATTTTGCATTTACCAAACTCTATAAATGCAAAATGGCTTTATAACAAATATCCCATTCAATGTCAACTGCATTAAATTAAAGAAAACGGAATATATTTCCAATCCAAAAAGTATTATCTATAGGAATATACAAATTATTACCTTCTTATACCAAGCTCATAGTAGCAAAATGTGAAAAGTATTTATATATTTTTATAACTTTGAACAGGACAGTAGACAAAAGTCAAGCAAAAAATGCTATATTGTATTGTAAAAGAGAATCAAGAATTTCTTCAGAGATCACATGGTGCTTTCTTAAGTTAATGAAACATTTACAAAAAAATTCAACTGGAAAACATCTAATCTTCTAACCATTTTTTTTTTCACACCAAATCCTTTGATAATAGACCAATCTGATTATATAACAAACAAAAAGAAATAAACACACAGACTTAACATGTCAATAAAGAAAACAAAATATCATTCCATAAGAATATAAAAAATAAAAATAATGAACACAACTTTGGAATCCTAAATCTAGCATTATCGTTAATGTGGATAAAATAAAGATGACAAACCTTAGTGTAATGTGAGTTTAAGTTAATCCTGGACCCAAATGAACATAAAGATGTATGTAGATTTCTTTAATTTAAAATCTTTATTAAAGTGGCTAAGGCCATGGGTTCAATTCCCCAGTACCCACCTAAGCCAGACGCACAAGGTGGTGGCGTTGGTGCGTTCTCTCTCTCTCTCTCTCTCTCTCTCTCTCTCTCGCTCTCTCTTGCTCACTCACTTGCTCGCTCTCTTGCTGTATCTCTCTGCTTGAAAATGAATAAATAAAATATTTTAAAAATTAATAAGGAAAAGTACATACCTCTTAGAGAATAAATTTAAATTATAGGTAAATGATTCAGTAGCAGAATGTAAATACTAATCTTAAATCAATTAAGACCTAATACAGTAATAGTCACAGGATAATTTGAAGTTTGCTATTAATTACTAATTAGACACCAACTCAAAATGAATTTTCAGTTTAGTTTATTTGATAGTTATATAAGCATTGAGTTTAAGGCTTTTTTCCCTAAAATTTGATAATCCCACATTCTCAAAAATAACACCTCCCTAAAACACAGAAATGTAGTTTTTTTCAGATTAGTTTTATAGGTTATTCTACTTGTTTTAATTTACACTTTGATTACTTTAATTAATCTTATACATTTTGATGTGTATTATTAAAGATGTCACATCCTTGGTTAAGGTTGTTTACTTGTAGACACTATGAATTCAGTTGCTTTTATTTCTTTCTTTCTTACAAATGTGCTATATAGAAAAACAGCTGTATTTTCTATGTTGATTTTATATCTTGCTCCTTTACTGAATGCATTTTTTCAATTTTACTGGTATTTTATTTGAGTCTGTAGGTTTTTCTCTATATATAACATCTTATCATCTGTAAAGAGGCATAATTGGATATTCTTCTTTATTTGTATACTTTTTATATCTTACTCTGTCTAATATCTCTGAATAAAACTTATAATAATAGTGTCTTCTGCAAGAACATTAAAAGTGTAAAGTCTTCTAGATCCTGTTCTTAGAGGATATGAGTTCAGCTTTCCCCTTAGTCAGTATGATGCTGCTGGTGGGCTGGTCATATTAAGCCTTGATTATTTTGGGGAATGATTTTTTTCTATCTAATTTTTCAGGACTTTTCGCATGAAATGTTATGAAAGAATGCTGGATTTGATCAGGTGCTTCTTCTGTATCTCTTGAGACTGTCATATTATCCTAACCTGTGTGACAGTGAATGCCTATTGTCAAATCTATGGGTTCAGGAATCATGTAAGAGTTATGCCACCTGAATCATGTTGTAATTCTGATTCTGGGAGGGCATTGTAATTTACCAGGAAGTATTAATGGAGGCAGCAAAGACCCTCCCAGAGTGGGGGACCTTCTATTGGTAACCTTATTATATAGATTTCAGGGAAAAGCAATGTCTTTTTGCCTTCGTGCCCTTGCTATTTGCTTCTGAGTATATTTATTTTGTCTCCTCCCTCCTTTGTGGACATCAGAACACAGCTTCTTTTAGCCTCCCAAGATGGAGTATAGATCAGCAGCTCCCCAGGAATGTTCCATGTTTTTAGAGCTATTGGGACTACTGAAGCCTGCAGCCTTGAGGACTGAGCAGCTATCAGATTCTCACACTCTCTAGGCTGCAACTGTTCTTATTGGAATACCTGGTTTTTATTCTGTAAGGTAATCTAATGAATTTTCTTTATATGTTCATTCTATTGGGTCCATTCCTCTGGAAAACACAGACAAACACAGATCATGGTCCCAGAAGTAGTTCAAGAAAAACAAAATTGTAAGGATTAATTTCTTTACTGGGTTTGGTGGTATCTGGAGTTACCTTTCCAACTCTACTAAGCATTTAGTTACTAAACACTCTCATGGTAGCAAGCAGAGCACTGATCATCCACAGTGAACTGTTTAAAGAACTGTCCAAGATTGATGTGCTATGGATTGTGGTTCATCTCTTGAAATGATACAAACTTAGTGACTCTCTGTGTAAAACTTTTGAATATTTGTTTAAAAGTAAGAAACATAATGATGCTGGCTGGTTGCTTAGAACATCTTTGGGTCAAGGAACAAAGAGAAAGAAAGAGCTCAGAGAAGAAATTTCCAAACTCCAGATACACAGGATGAATCTGAAGGTTTCCCACTGTGTCCTAGAAGAGAGTCTTCTCTCTGGAAGCTGTATGATTCAAGTTGCCAAAAGCCAAACCCAAGCTCTCAGCATAGGATTTGCTGACTTACAATGAAAGTTTCAAGACCTAGCCTTGATGGAGTTGGTAGTTCAAGATAAGGCACTGAGTGGAACAATATTTAGATCTGGTAACTGGGATAGAAATGTTTGGGAGGACTCTGATGGCAATGGATTCTCAGATTCTGATGGGTTTATTTGCCTAAGGAAGGGGTCTCCCTACACTTACCAGCAAATAAATCTCTATACCCACCCTATGCAGTATTGACATATTTGCCTTTGCCTGGGAAGCTTAAACGTGCATGATGTCCTTCAATGCCCAACTTTTCCTGTCTCTACCTATCACCAGATTCTAGGCTAAGCACCTTCTTAGGGGTAAAATAAAAAGTGTGACTCAAGAGGAGGTAGCTTTGACTCTAAATAACTTCATGGATGTTCTAATTTATACAAACAGAAATCTGGGAGTGTGTATGACAATGGACTTTAAGGTTTTGGGAAAATGGTATATAGGTATAAAACTAAATCAAGCTGTCTACCATTAAGGGACCACTGAACAGAATCTAGGTTTAAAAGATTCTAGCTTGCATGGTTAAAATAGTTGCTGAGAATAAATTTGATAGGTTGGCTGAAGTATGGGACAAAAGTTGTCCAACTGTGAATGAATTAGAGTTATCTAATGTCTCTTGGATTAATGCTGATGAAGGGATTGAAAGAATCTGGGAAAATGGAATGCCTGAGTGGATTGACCATGCAAAACCTAAGTCATCATAATGGGAGCCTTCAGAAGATGTGCCCTTCATGAAGACCATACAAAACAGGTTTGTGAAAGGACCACCAGCATGTTCTAAGAGCTCAATCCTAGTTCTTCTGTGTAATGCAGACTGTACAATGAGACCCATGGTTGCTCAACTGGATGGCTTATGTGTATTAGGTCTAGTTGGATCCTGGAATAACAAGGGTCAATGACAGCACTAATCCACCAAGAGAGAGGTGCACATTCATAACCCAATGGGCAGCATAGGCACAGTAGTGTTCATCATGGTCTGACTCATGCTAAATATTTATAGTTTTCCTAGAGGTGAAATAGATAGGAAGTCTACTAATTTCCTGACTAATAAGCATAAGAAGAAAAATCCTAGGGCAAATGAACAAAGGCTACTTTGAATCATAGCCAGAGAGAATCACAATACCTTACCTAATTTTCAGACTTGAGCCAGTTTATGGATCTAGAACTTTGTGAATGAACAGGATGCCGGGTCCCCTTGAAGAGGGATCCTGAATAGCTTTAATGTTAATGTTTCTTCCACTGAAAGGGATAGATGGCCTTTTACTAGGGCAAATATAAGTTGGAGGAAAGGAATTAGACTGTTCAATATCTAATGGTAATGGCTCTGAATATACGTTAATTCTTGAAGATCCCAAACAACATCATGTCTCTCTGGCTAATGTAGTGGCTTATGGAAGGTGGATGATCAATGGAGTTTTGGCTAAAGTTTTATTTAGTGGGTAGCTGATTTCATCCTAATGACTGCTCTTAAAGTACACTGGTGGTCCTCTCACAAAAAAATAAATAAATAAACTAGGTTATTCCCCCACTTTCAGAATGCATAATTGGGATAGAAGTTAGAAGTTAGCAGAATCACACACTGTAGCCCTGATGTGTGCAGTAAAGGATCTTAGGCCAATTGGAAGCCATTGAAGCAGATTCTATCAGCAAAAAGAATAATGCAAATACTGTATCTCTGGGAGGATTACAGAGATTAGTGCCATCATCAAGGACTTGAAATATGCACTGTTGTTGGTTCCCACCACATCTTTAACTCTTCTGGTTGGTTTTTGCAGAAGATGGATGGATCATGGAGAACGTGCAATTAAGATGAGAGTTAAATAAATAAAAGTATTGGAGGTTAGCATAAATTGTCTTAATTTTGGAAAGGTAGTCCAAAACAAATCATGAACACAATTAACTTCTATCTACACCCATGAAAATTCAAAATAAAATATCAATAAATTATGTCACAATAGGATGCCATAAGCAAGTTGCAATTTTATTAGGAATATCTGAACTTCTGAATGTTAATCTACAAAATTTAAAAACTGTTTTATAATGAAAATAAAGTAGCAATCATAGCATAGTAAATGAAGAAATAGAGTAAAGGAAAGCAAATATTTATTCTCAGTAAAATTCAAGGTAAGCATAATAGTATTAATGGTAGCAGAAGAAAACTGTCCATACATAATCTTATTTACTTGCCAAAATAAATGAAAAACATAATTTTAAAGTATAAAGTATTAAAACCTTTTTGGGTCAGGACACAATAATTACTAAAATCAATATTAATGAGCCATTTGGTAATATTTATTTAATTAAAGTTAGATAATTTAAAATATTACATAGCATGAACAAAGTCAAAATTAACTTAGAATGTTGATTATACTTTGACTACATTCAAAAATCTTATGTTAAACTACTATGTAGAAATCCATAAGTTAGTTCAATGTTTATAAGCAAATATAGAAGTTCTAGCCCTTTCATTATTCCAATGATTAGTCAACAGACATTGGAAAAATAATTTATAATGACAAAAGACATTAAACAATTAGAAATTAATTTCATAAGAAATATATATCACCATATGTGAAGAAAATTATAAAATTTATAGAAAATCATAAAATATGATTTTGATAATTAAAAGATTATTTCACTGGATGATATGAATTTATGACTTAAAATGACATTTTATCCAGATATATCTGAGTTATTACACATACTTTTAAAATTTTTTCCTTGAACCCAATTACCAACTGACATTCTTTGGGGGCTGGGTGGTAAATGCATTAGAACATTTATCAGTTTCAATAGAAAAAATCAATATGAGGATATTCTTATGTAAAGGAACAAAACCACAGCCATCCTCTAAAACAAGGACAATCTACCACTATTATTTTACTAAGTGGGTATGAGGTTAAACTGCTGTGGTGGTTTGAATGTTAAATATCCCCAATAGAATGATGTGTGTGAATATTTAGTTCCCATTTGGTTGCACTGTGTGGGAAGGGTGTGCAACCTTCAGAGGTGGATCCTTACTGGAAGAAGTGCGCCACTGGAGACAGGTGGTACAGACTAGCTCTGCTGCCTCTTGCTCTTTCCTTCTTGCTGAGGTGATGACATGATGCCAGCCTCCTGATATGCTTTCCCAACGATGATGATGTTTACAGTCAAAACTATAAGCCAAAATAAACATTTTCCTTTCATAAGCTGTTTTCTGGTTGGGTATATTTTTCCCAGTAATGAGAAAGTAACAGGTAAACTGCCTTTTAAATATGTTTTTACACCCTTAGCTCAGAGCGGTTCTCTGTGTTAGTCAAGGTTACTTTTGTTTGGAGAGAGTTAATGCAGAGATTCATAACTGTCCTACGCATATTAACCAGGTTCACTACAGAAACATAATCAAATGAATATATAATATTAGTCTACTTATTAAATTAATTCAGACAATACAGGTGGGGTAATCCATCAATGGCTGTTTTGTCTGCACATGGGACAGACAGCACATGAGACTGGGTGCCTCGACAGTCCCAGTTGGCGCTGAAGGCCTGTAAAATTCCTGGACAGCAGTTGGTCTTTAGTCAATGCTGAAAAGCCTGAGAAACTGAGTTCTGATACAAGCAAGTCATGGCAGCACAGGGTAGATGAACTCACCAGGAAGGAGTCCAGGTGGACCAGGAAAAAGGGCCACACTTCCAAGAATCCCTTCATACATTGGCACCACGAGAAGGGCTTCCTTCTGTGCTAAAGTCTTCCTGTGTCATCCGATACTTCTTGGAAATCCCTTACAGAATAAGACAGCACATCCAACTCAGGAGGCCTTTTACTTAATTCCTATTACAGTCAAGCTTGCTTTAGGGATTTAGCTCTTACAGTATGCTTCTGAAATTTCATAATTATCACTATCATAAGGAAATAAAGTTGTCAATACCTGAGGATATTTGCACAAAGATATGTATTAATGTACCATGACAGTAAATAGTTATTCTGTAACCTACATATATTTAAATGATAGATAGATGATAGATAGATGATAGGTTATGCACTGTGCAATTTAGAGTTAACATTGGCAGTCAAAATTGCAATAAAAGAACATGTGCTTGCATGAGCCAGGGTTATTAAGGAAAGTAGGAGTATCTGGCACATCACTGCCTTTGAAATCACCATACCATGTGAAGCTATTGTTATTCAATAAATTGTGAAAGGAACAAATAAATGACCTGATCAGAGAGTAGAACGGTACTTACCAGGCACTGGAGTAGGGCATAAAGAGAAGGTAATGGTAATATATATATATATATATATATATATATATATATATATATATATATATATATATATATATAATATGTGAGAGCTATTGTTGGAAATGAGTGTGTGGTCTAACAATGACCACACAATCCAAAGTTTATTGACAAGGGAATATTTACTTCTGAAGAAGGGTTTATAGATTTTACCAAGTTCAGGCAAGCATGGGCACCCAGTGGGCAGTCGACTGGATTTCATCCTAATTTAGGGTCCTGGGCTTTACTCTCTTTATGGCCTCACATTCTCACAAGACTGGCTAAGTTTTAGTTTCAAGGATCAGGAAAGGCTTTGTCACTAAATGGCTTCCTTCAGAGATGACTTCCCCTATCCTATCTAAACCTTTGATAGAAAAGACAGAATGTCTTTCATATTTCTTACATTGAGAAGGTATAATCTAATGTAACACATACCCTGAGTGTTTCTTTTTGTTGTTTTATTTTATTTGTGTTTAGCTGACCATGGATCAATTTTCCTGTTGAAGACATGTATTCTTGAGAGCTTGTTTGGAGGTTCTAGCAGGGGAATGCAGCTACACGTATACCCTTGACCAAAGACCTGTCCTCCTCTATTCCTCTTCAACCAAGCGCGCAGCTTTGGAAAGGATGCACGTGGAGCGGTGAGGGAGGAAGGGGACACCCGCCTAGCCAGCCAGATCAGCCAAATCAACCCTGGCGATCAATGGGGCGACAGATGTCACAGCCAGATCGCCCTCACATCCTTGAAGACATGTATTCTTAATCAGTATTTTGGGGCTCTGATATCTATACACCCAGTCACACACTGAGTTGCTTCACAGCCTTTTAATTTCCACTTTGGACAATCTTGACAATGGAGTCTAAGCAGCAGGTATTCAGTAACTGAAAAATTACACACACACACACACACACACACACACACACACACACACACACACACACACCTCATGTATTTTTTGAGTTTACAGACATATTTGTATTCATAAATTTATATTTTCTCTATATATGTAATATATATCATATACTGATATATATAAACATGTATTTATATATGTATGTACATTTTTATAATATATATTATATGCACATACATTATATACATATGTGGGTCTGTGGATTACTTGGGGGCTCACTGTGCATCAATCACCTGTTTATCCACAAAGCTGGGTGGGCAAAGTATTGGGCAGCTGTGAGTATGTGAGAGAAAGAACACGTGGGAGACAGTTTCAGTGAACAGCTTATTTATTGGGTTGGGGAAAGCTTTTTTTTTATGAAGGAGAGAGAAGGCGGGGCAGGAAAACAAGGGACAAAGGGGATTGGTTTGTGGG
>PVHP010011928.1:0-44078 GCA_004024765.1 Zapus hudsonius
TACGTACCATCACCAGCCATTGGAGAGGTTCACGCGCAGGTGCAGAGGGAAGGGACTTTTGGAACAGTCGAGCAGCTGCCCAAAGCCTGGCTTTACAAGCAGGAGGAACTTGAAGGTAACTCAGAGAAGCCCAAGATCCCGAAGTGTGTGCACAGAACATGCTGGCAGGTGCAAGCTGTCTTAGAGCAGAAGGAATGAGAAAGGCAGATATTTTCCTCAGCTAATCCCTAAATCACCCCAGGGAAGGAGTTTATGAATGAAGTACTCCCATCATGCTGAAATCTCCAAGAGAGCTGCAGGGTGCCAGCTAATTAGAGCCTGAGCCCTGCGCTGGCATTCTGTATCAACATGAAGTGTCGTGTTGACACGGCTGTGTTGGCAGGAGCCATACATGCCCGCTTCCGAGAGAAGCCTCTTTCTTGCCTTAGTGTTTGTGCTCATCCTAAACGAGGCTCTAGGCTGGCTGGGTGCTCCAATTAAATGATATTTTAAACCAATTTTCAAGTGCCCCAACTTTAATCAAGTGCAGTTAATAATGAAATTGTGTGAAATTTCAAGACCCCACTTCTCACAGAGTAGCTCTTGGCAGTTAATTGTTATGGAGGGAGGAGAAGCCATGTTCTCCAGTGGTGTAGGCACTAGTAAGCTGTCCAAGCTCCAGTAAACAACGCACCCAGGCTCATGCTGACACCCCCAGTTTAAATCAATGGGCCACACGTGTAGGCATCTGCACACACACACACACACACACACACACACACACACACAACACGAAAGCAGAAAGGGAGAGGGAGGGGGATAATGAAGAAGTGAATATGATCAAATACATTTTATACGTGTATAAAATTATAAAATATAAGAACTTTGCAAGAATGTGGAATTCGGTCTGTTATTGATTCAGTGTTACGGTATTGCAGGATGCTCAGTGTTTGCCAGTGGTGGTCGTCCTGACGGTTCTTCAGAGATGCAGCTTCTCCAAGCCTCATGTCCCGGCTGCATGTGTGTTACACAGAAGCTCTGCAGTGAGATCCAGGCATCTGCACTTTTTCTTAAAGCACACAGCCAGAGTATTAGAGAAAAAAGACAAAGCCAGCAAGCACATTGCGTGAATCATCCAGATTCTGTTTTAATGCAGATAATTCCTTCCACAAAGAAACATAGTGACAGGTATCTGACAACAGATTTTGTGTGTGTGTGATTTGTTTAATGAGAAAGAAAAAAAAAGATCTTATTTTTAAAGTTTTCACATCATTTGAATTTCACAATGGAAAGAATTTCTGAAGGTTTGGTCGTGTGGCACTCCCCCACACCACACTTACGCATTCATGCGCACACACCAGCAAATATGTCCTCAGAGATAAGACCAGATGTTTGTCCCGACAAGAGAATGTGCTAGGAAAAGAACCAAATAACCAGATTCAATGTCTTAGAAACCGAGGTGGAAAAAGGAACAGAATTTTTTTCACAGAATGACAGTGACAGAAATGTGATGTGTTTAAAATCCGAGAACCTTTCAGGGGCCCTGCCATTCATCCAGAGTGAGTTGGAAACGGACAGGTAAGCTATCAGACACTGGTTGATTTTACGTATTGCTGCATCACTTTCTCCTTTCAGTTACCTTTCACTACAAGAGCGTTGGATGGACTGAGGCAATTCCTCTATAAGCGCATTTAACGATTCTCTAATCACCTGTCCACACCCATCGTCCCAAGCTCCCCAGATAACTAGATCTCCCACTTTCATCAAGGCTCCTAGACACGTTGCATTTATTCCTGTACTTAGGAATAATTTGGAGAGACTAGAAGCACACATGATGCCCCAGAGAGCTTTTGTGGTCCTGTTACTCACTCAAACCTCCAGAAGACTTCCCGCTCTGTTCTCACACACATCCAATTCCATCAATTGGACCAAGAATTCCATCAATCCTCAGTGGATAGACATTCCAGCTGCTTCTTGCTCTTCACTGTTACAATGGAATGGCTCTGTGACTCCCGCAGGCTCAGGGTTGATGGCTCCCGCAGCCGAGAGCCAGCTGACATGATGCAGGGCCCTGGGTCTGGGGCCCTGCTCTGGATGGCTACTGGCCCCTCAGGTCTCAGCAGGTGGTTTCTCCCCATAACTAGTTGAGGTCCTAATAACCCACAGTGGTCTTGGGGTTCCAAGAGGTAGTACAGAAAGAGACAAATATGCCAGCACTCAGAAAGACTCTGAAACATCATGATGGTTGACATCATATTAGGCAAAGTAGGTCACATGGCCAAGCCTTGTGTGTGTGTGTGTGTGTGTGTGTGTGTGTGTGTGTGTGTGTGTGAGAGAGAGAGAGAGAGAGAGAGAGAGAGAGAGAGAGAGAGAGAGAGGTAACATTATCCCCAGTAATGTGTGAGAAAAGCTCATTTCCAAATCAATGTTCAGTGTAAATGTTAATTTTATAAACTTGACAATATTACGCCTTAACACTATCATCTAAATCCCCATCTCCTTTGCCATCAGTAAAACTGAAAATCTTTTCATCTATTTGTCTGGTAAATTGAAATTCTTCCTTTTTCTTTTGTTTTCTTCACTACTGGGGATTAAACACAGAGTCTCTCTGCCACTGAGCTAGAACACCAGCCCTCCTTTTGTTTTGTAATTTTGAGACAGAGTCGTACTAAGTTGCCTGGCATCCTGAGTAGCAGGACGGTCGCCAGGCCTGTACTGCCAGCCAGCCCTTGTTGTGATGCTTCTGTTAGGAGTTCTAGTCTGTTGTTTGCAGAGGCTGCTTTGTCTTAGAGTTTGGTGGGATCATTTTTGTAGTAAATTGCTCCTTAAGTTCTCCTGCTTCCGAACGAGGAGGTGTCCCACGCCTGGGTGTCCTTCCCCCTGCTCCTGTGCTTGTTCTGGCCCTGCTGACCTGAGTTTCTCAGAGAAGCCCCAGCTAGCTGCTTCTGTCGCCATAATTCCCCGTTTTATCCATGCACTGTTTTGTTCCCCATCTCCTCAGGGAGGATGCCAGGGTCTTCTCCAGCACCCTGCTACATGAACAGTGTTGCAAGGACCATCCTAGCCCGTGTCCCTGTGTGCTCATAGAACAAATAATTGGGTTAAAGGAATCTACTCAGACCAGTTTTGGAAGACAGCTTCGGTTTTGTTTATGAGTTTGAGGCATTGTGGATTAGACCACATTGTTTATCTTCAACAAGAGATAAGCTAGGTTGGATTTCAGTGACGTGGCCTCACTGGTGGAGTTCCCTGTGGGATTCTCAAGCTTGGTCTCCATTTAGTTCTACTTGAGCATCTTGGACTCGCCTAAGAGTCCTCTGGTTCAGAATGTCACCATCTAGAAATGGTCTTGTGGATATTAGTGTGGCAGAAGTCGACATGTTCTCTTCAGCACAGAACTGAGTGACAAATGTCAGCCCTGGCCCCGGGTCATGCTGGGATGATCAAGGCCAGAGCAGCCTTGCCCTGGTTCTACATCCTCAATCACGGTGCAGAGCACACGGTGTGCCACACAAGGGTTATGGGGAGATGAGCATTTTTGTAGCAGATCAAGAATTCTATTTAAATGTGGCTGTGGTCACTTGACTGGACAAAGCATGAGAGGTGTCCAGCATCCTTCATGTTGCTCTCTGGCCAGTGTTTCTCACAGTAGGGATTCCAGACCAAAGGAGTACTCCACAAATTCCAAGAGCAACACTCCCTCTCTGCACACCTGTGCATGCAAGCACTCACATGCCCAGGTGTGTTTTATGACAAGGGGACATATTATTTTGTGCTTTTTAGTGGCCAGGGACCAGAGATGTCCAATGGTCTATGAAGTGAAGGACAGACCCATTCATCAAAAAACACAGTCCTACACCCCGTATAGCCCCCAAGTGTCCCAGAGGAAACCGGAGGAGGAAGGAACGTTACCTATAAATACAACTGGAAAGACAGACGGATAGATGAGTGGATAGACAGGATTGGTAGATAGGTGCTGGGTGATATGGAGGTAAAACTCTCTCTGCTAGAACTCAACTATCTTCCATGTAAGTAGGAAGTGCTTCGGATAGTTTCAACATAGACCACATCGCCAAGGAGTCCAAACATAAGCAGATCAAGGGAAGAACGTATTTTGTTTTGTCTATAGTTTTCAAAATTTGTTCAATATTCCAGAAAATCGTAGCACTTCCGGCAGATCATATCCTAGCTCCATGCATGGAGCAAGCCCTCGTTGCACCGTGCCTTGCAGGGTGGCTCCATGCACATCTTCATGTTGAAATGCATGCTGCTTTGTTATAAATCCTTTTTCTCCTATTTGTCCACTGTATTATGGGAAGTCATTATATTACTTTTGCATTATGTATTCAGATAATTGTGTTATCTATGAATTTCCTTCTAGAAATGAAAGAGGTCAAAATGGAATATTTATTAGAAAAAGGTGTCATTGGATCCAGCTGGTTTAAGAAATTCTATCTTGGCTAGATTATAAATGAAATCTGTCTTCAAAGTCTGACCCCATTATTTTTGGGTTTTTTTCCTCTCTCTTAAAATTTTCCTTCCTATCTTCTGTAAATTGATGAAATTGTTTTGGAAAGAGGCTTTTTAAAAATAGGTCCTTGGGCTGGAGAGATGGCTCAGCGGTTAAGGCACTTGTCTCCAGTGCCTAAGGCCCCAGGTTCAATTCCCCAGGACCCACATATGCCAGACCCACAACGTGGTGGCCCTGGTGTGCTCTCTCTCTCTCTCTCTCTCTCTCTCTCTCTGCTTGAAAATGAATAAATAAAATATTTTTAAAAAATAAAAAATAAAAATAGGTCCTTGCTAAACAGAGTTGTGTGTGCAAAAGCAGCATCACAAGGGTGAGACATCCAAGCCCAGTATCCCTACATTGTCCCCATTGTCAGCGGCCTCTTGGTGGCTGCAGCACAGGCGTCTCCTCTCCTTTCACATCAGGGCCCAGTTGACTTTCGACCTCTGGATACATCACTTTCCCTGGCATCCTAGTTAGATGGCTGCCTTACTGTTAGCCACCATCTCGACAATTTGTTAATAACAGGTTATGTTATGGCTTGAATGTTAAATGTCCCCCACAGGCCTGTGTATTTGCACACTTGGTTCACAGAGGGAAGCACTGTTTTGGGAGGTAGTGGAACCTTTGGAATGGGAGGCATGGCTGATGGAGGTGGGTCATTGAAGGTGGGCTTTAAGGGTGATGGCCCTGTCCGCTTCTATACAGGAGCCCTCTGCTTCCTGATTGATCAAAATGTAACAAGAGGAACCACAAGCTTCTCCTGCCCCAGACCAAGCTGTTGCATGCACCATGCCTTCCCTGCCACCATGGACTTATTTCCTACAACCATGTGCTTGAATGAGTCCTTCCTCCCTTAAGTTGCTTCTGTCAGGCATTTTTGTTATGGAGATGAGAGAATAGCTAATACAATAGCCATTGCCCCACTGTAACACAGGCCCCAGACTGGTGAAGCAGGCAGGCCAAAGGCACGGACTTTTCTTGCCCCTTGTATATATGTTCTGGTGACCTTTCAGAAGGTCTGACATCCTAAGGGCTTGCAGGTCTTTGCATGCTTAGTATCAGCACACTGTCTTGATCATATATATGGGGGGTTCTATCAGGAGCTATGTGAACACCAAACCTTTGAGGTATCTGGTCCCCTCTTCCTTTTATCTCTCTCAGCTGCTTAAAAAATAGAGAATTGTACCTGTAGGCCAGTGTTGCCACCATAGATATCTGAGTGGAGGAAACAGAGCTGTACCATGACAGGTCCCTAAGCCCACCCGCTTCTGACACGGGTCAAGATATTCCAGACTGAATTCTTACAAAAGGATGCTGGGCTTGAGTCATGTTCATAAGTTTGATGTCTGCAGCCTCACTTGAGCGCCAGCAGTTTTGCTGTTGGTCTGTGGACTTCAACAACAGTTTCTTAGCTCTGAGCGTCAGTATTTGAAACCTTGAACTGAGAATGATTAAACTCAGTTCACCCTGTGGATGGGCTGATGTACTTGGAATGCCATTGTATGTGGCCCAGAACAAGTACTTAACACTTGACAAATACCAACTGCCTCCGCAGAGACCACAGACACCCACATATTTATTAACTGTGAGACTGTAACCACACTTGTGGAGAGTCTGTCTGAGTCCCCTGTTATAATGCAGATGCTGGTACATGATCCCTCAGCATCTAAGGGCAGCTCAGTCACCATGGTGGATTGAGACTGAGCCTGCTGGGAGTGGAGAAGAGAGTTCTGAGAGGAGAAAATAAAGCCCAAAGTAAGAGAAAGATGGACACTATACCAGACTCAGCATTTTAAGGCCTCAAGGCTATTGTTGGGGTCCCCAAGGTGCCAACAAAAATAGGGACCAGATTTCCTCACTTGTTCTTTGTGTAGACATATCCTTCCAGCATCTAATGGGTTAATTTGATCAAGGTCACATTCCTGTAGAGCTTCTGCTTTGTGCTGGGCAGGGAAATAGTGCCAAGTGAGAAGGAGCCAGCGTGGGTTTCTCTGAGCTCACAGGCCCAAGCTTCCTTGCTATTGGGCATCTTATGGTGGGCAGGTCAAAAGCACCTGCCCTGCTATTGACAAGGAGCTCTGATCTGAGGTCCCTGGTATTGATAAGGAGCACTGATGTGAGGTCCCTGGTATTGACAAGGAGCACTGATGTGAGGTCCCTGCTATTGGTATGGAGCACTGATCTGAGGTCCCTGATATTGACAAGGAGCACTGATCTGAGGTCCCTGATATTGATAAGGAGCACTGATCTGAGGTCCCTGATATTGACAAGGAGCACTGACCTGAGGTGTCTGCTATTGATAAGGAGCACTGATCTGAGGTCCCTGATATTGATAAGGAGCACTGATCTGAGGTCCCTGCTATTGACAAGGAGCACTGATCTGAGGTCCCTGCTTTTGACAAGGAGCATTGATCTGAGGTCTCTGCTATTGATAAGGAGCACTGATGTGAGGTCCCTGGTATTAATAAGGAGCACTGATCTGAGGTCCCTGGTATTGACAAGGAGCACTGATCTGAGGTCCCTGGTATTGACAAGGAGCACTGACATGAGGTCCCTGCTATTGACAAGGAGCACTGATCTGAGGTCCCTGGTATTGACAAGGAGCACTGACATGAGGTCCCTGCTATTGACAAGGAGCACTGATCTGAGGTGTCTGCTATTGATAAGGAGCACTGATGTGAGGTCCCTGATATTGACAAGGAGCTTTGATCTGCAGTCCCTGCTATTGACAAGGCGCACTGATCTGAGGTGTCTGCTATTGATAAGGAGCACTGATCTGAGGTCCCTGATATTGACAAGGAGCACTGACCTGAGATCCCTGCTATTGATATGGAGCACTGATCTGAGTTCCCTGATATTGATAAGGAGCACTGATCTGAGGTCCCTGATATTGACAAGGAGCATTGATCTGAGGTCCCTGCTATTGACAAGGCGCACTTATCTGAGGTCCCTGATATTGACAAGGAGCATTGATCTGAGGTGATGGCTAGCTCTCAGGGAGCCAGGATACTCAGATACCTCTTGTCCATCTGTCACCGTCTCTCTGAATTCTCACCCTCTGTCATTTTGCCCACTGTTTCTTCTTCCTCCTCTACAGACCAGCTTCCCTGGCCATGTAGACTTCCATGTAGATAGACCATGGGGTGACCTCAGATCTGGACAATGACTTTGAATCTCCCTCCACATTCCAAGGAACAAAAGATGCTGTGTTTACTTGGGTCCTTTACCCACTGGAGGAGCAACCTCTCTAGTGAATATCAAACTTTATATAAGAAGCAGATTTTAGGGTTGTATAAATAATTTCATATTGTCATGTGCCCTGAATCTGCTCACGCACAATTTTCATGCTATTTAGTATATCTCAAAGAATATAGTTCACCTACCAGACATGGGTTCCATTCTTGCCAATGTGCTGTGTGCCCATGGGCAAGCCATTTTGCCTCTGTGACCAGTAACTTCCTCACCAGAAAAGTAAGGACAAAATCTAACCTACCCCATAAGCAAACCATACCTGACACTAAGAAGGAAGGGTGTAATGATTCCTGGCTGTGGCCAGATACCTTATAAGAAGCAGCTCAAGAAAGGGAAGGTTGATTTAGCTTACACTTGGTGGATACAGTCCATCGTGGTTGGAAACTCATGATGGCACGAGTGGGAGGCCACTGGTCACACACATTCAGGAAGCAGAGAGAGATAATTGCGAGAGCTCAGCTCACTTTCTCCTTTGGTTTAGTCCAGGGCCCCAGCCAATTGAATGCTGCCCTCCACATTCAAGGCAAGTCTCCCCTTTTCAGTTAAACCTTTCTGGAAACACCCTCACAAATACACCCAGGGGTGTGTTTCCATGGTGACTGTTAGCCAGTCAAGATGACAATAAGATTACCATCATGATATCATGACCATTCAGAGTCCCTCAGAGACCCTTCTATATAAACTCCAGATATTTTGGTCAGCACCTTACTTGTGACTGCAGAAAACAAAAATAGTTACATAAATAAACTCGGGAAACTGCCTCAGTAACTTCACAAAGAGACCTGCTACAAAATCTTGCAGTTACCCAGAGCAATTGTCTCTGCAATTAATAATCCAAAATTGTTCATCTTCTATGACCATATCCCCAATCTACAAATTAGATTAGACCCATTGATCAATACTCCCATTTTATAAGCCGTCTGTAGAGAGACCTGGGAAGGCGCCTTGCTTGATTGCTTAGGGGTAAAGATTGAGCGACTCATACAATCTCTAGATTCCAGTTTGATTCACACACTAGGCTCAGCTGGGCAGCCACCCTCCATCCCTCTTCTAAATTACATAGTCAATACCTTTTCTGTTCAGCGTGTCTTATAAAAGGCGGGAAGGGGAGCATGACCCTGGTAGAAAGACTACTGAGGAGAGCAATTCGCACAGAGGTTAAGTTTGCATTCAGCAGACACCCTGCGGTTGGAGTTTCAAGCTTCTAGGTAGCACACTGCAAAATGTTTCCTGTGACTCCACCATGCACCAGGTGTGTGTGTGTGTGTGTGTGTGTGTGTGTGTGTGTGTGTTGCTTTGATCACACGTCATACTTTGGGGCACAGCTGGCAAATCAAAGCGCTTCAAACATCCAGCTGGAGCTTGTCCTCTGCTCCTTCTGAAATCTCATTTCCCCTTGCACCTGATTGCCCCAGTGGGAAACCTAGCATTTGGCTCTTTGTAACTGAAGGCATTGGGTTACATTTCAGAAGCATGGCAGGGCTGTTCTGGAGTTACACACAGGGAGAGATAAGGAGAGATAGACCTGGACAGCCACACTCCCAGCGCTGTGTGGTCATCGCTGAGTCTCATACAGAGCAAGCACTCGAGTCATCTAGAGAACTAGATCACCCCAAGCTCAGATAACAAGGACGTGAGAGTGGAGAGAGTGTACGAGCTAGAGTGTGGGGAGGAAAGGCTTGGAACCTTCTCACCGGGACACGACATAGCCATGGTGCTCTCACAGCAGATGTGGTTACCTGCATGAGACCTGCACACGATGGGCCCCTCACCATTCTGCAGTGGATGGGGGCTTCTAAGTTCCTACCTCCTACTAATAGTCAGTCAATGGTCACTGGGGCATGGGAGAGCAATTTTCTTCACTGACTGATCCATCAGTATGTGGGGGAAAGAAGGGGTTGGTTCATTGAGAGTGTGAGAGAGACAAGAGAAGGTAAGCAAATTATATATGTGTGTGTGAAATTGGCAAAGAACAGATTCAAAACACAGATTGTTAACCCCACCTGAGAATATTTTTATTAGTGATTGTATAACTTTTGAATGTCTGAGCTGCATATTCAAATGCACCATGTCTTGTCCATGTCACCTGTCTGCTTTCACCCTTCCTGAAAGTCTCCTTCCTCCTCCCAAACAGTCCCTCTCCTACTTTCATGTCTTGTGTATAAAATCCAGGTTCCACATATAACAGAAAACACATGGTATTCCTGATTCTGGCTTGTTGCACTTCACATAATTATCTCCAGTCCCATCCATTTTCCTACAAATGTCATAATTTTATTCATCTTCATGGTGGAATAAAACTCCATTATGTTTAGACACCATATTTTCTTTATCATCAATGGATAACACCTGCTGATGCGCATGCGTCTAGGCTGATTCTATAACTTGTCTATTGTGAATAGTACTACAATACACCTGGGTGTGCAAGTATCTCTGTGGGATATTGGCTGACAGTCCTTCCAGTGTTCCCAGGAGGCCTATGGCAGGGTACTGTAATTGGCCTGGTGCATCTGCATTCTGGAAGAGTTCCCAGGGGCTGGGGGTCTCCCAGAGCACATGTCCAAGAATTGTTATCATATGACTGGCCTTGAATTACTTTGGGACCTGCAGAATAAAAACCAAAGTTGCCTGGTAAGAAAGGAAACAGAAGAGGAAGACATTTTGGCTATTTAGTAAGGAAGGAAACAAAAGAGGAAGGCAGGACTGGAGAGATAGCTGAGCAATTAAGGCGCCTTCCTGTAAAGCACAAGGACCTAAGTTCAGTTCCCCTGTACCCATGTAAAGCCAGATGCACAAGGTGGAGCATTTGTCTGGCCTTCGTTTCCAATGGCCAGAGGCCCTAGAGCACCCGTTATCTCTCTCCCTCTCTCTTACTCATAAATAAACATAAATAAAATCTTTTTTAAAAAAATATATATTTATTGTCCATAATGAGTTACCATTATTTAGTGGGCAAACAATGCGTTGTTATCCCGAATTCCCCAATTCCCCCCCTCCCCATCCCTGATCAGTTGTATATCCTCCTCCATGGGCTCTCTGTATTAGTCTTTGTGGCAAAGGATCCTGTATATCTTAGTACTCAGCCCGGTCTTCCTGGCCCAAGTGTGTTGTTACTGATGGGTGCCATGCTTCTGGACAGTCTTTTTTAAAAAGAGAAAGGCATCTTGGTCTCTTGGTAAGGAGGGAAACAGAAGAGGAAGACATTTTGGTCTCTTGGTTTGAGGCGCTGGGTGCAGGAGGGAGGGCCATTGCTGTCTCAGCTCTTGAGCAGGTTCAAGAAGCCTCCAGGACACACCAAGCAGGACTCGGGTCTCTTCTTTGCAGCCCGTTTTCTTCATCAAGCCAGACAGGGCAAGTTTTGTTTTGCATTCTGGTGGCTGCTTCCTGTCTCAGACCATGTGCAGGTTTGGAGTTCGTGTAGAGCAGTCTGCCGTTGCCATGCTGGCTTCTTCGGAGAAACCACATTGAAATGAGCGCCCTCAAGAGAGCACACAGCTGCTCCCACCTGGAAGCATAGAGATTTAAAGGCAAGCATTAGAATTGATATATCTGATCATAAAGATAAAGCAAAATAAAATGCAGCCGAGTAATTAGAAACATGTGGTTGCCGGGAGGAAAAGTAGTTTACAGAGTATTTTCTACGAAGTATTGCTTTATGGAGTGTGAGAAGGAGGGGCTGTTGAGGGGAGACAGGGAGAAGTCTAGTGGGGAACTGACTTGCCTTTTTTGATGAATGTCTTCTACCTTTCACTCTGAAAACACACAAAAGTAGAAACAAAATCCCGTGGACAAGAAGCCCAGAGGAGCCTCTGTGAGGAGCCTCTCCATTTCCCTGTGGCTCTGTGGCGGCAGAGGTGAAGGCTCGATGACATTGCACAGCGCTGGAGTCATGCAGGTCTCCTTTGTCATAGCTCATGTTAATGTGTGTCGTCAAGATAGAGGGGACTGTGGCTCATCTGTCTTCAGGTACTGCAGCTTGGAGAGGAGTTGGACACCGGTGGCCTCATTGGGGGACAACAGAGGTGGAACTTGCTTTTCCTGTCTATGGCCTGCAAAAGAAAGAAAAAGGCAAGAAACCCAGGGGCGAAAATAGAGCTTTATGTCATGTTTGGTGGTAATGGCTCTGTTTTGTCTTTGAAATGCCAGCCCGGATGCCAAGTGACCAAAGTGGAGAGCCTGGGCCGAGCAAAAATAGGTTTCCGGAGCGTGGATTGCGCCCCTGGCTGCTCCTGAGCTGCAGCATGCGTGTGTGTGTGCTCTCCTCAGGACACCCAAGGGCTGCAGTTCCGTTCTCTCTGTGGGGTGTCTGCCTGCCCTGCCCGCTTCCTTCTGAGGCCTTTCACTGTCTCCTGCATAGGATTCAGCTGTGACCAGCACACAGCCCATGCGTCTCCAAACATTGAGCCCAATATTTGGAAATACTGACTAGGTAATGGACAATTCCTAACAGTTGGGAGGAGGAGTGATTGAGGCTGAGCAACTCAAGTGTTGTATGAAAGGGAAAGGGGGCTGGGATGCAGCTCGGTTGATAAGATGCTTGCATACAAACCTCCAAGTTTAAGTACAACATAAACCAGGTGTGATGGTGCACACAGGTAATCCCAGCACTCAGGAGGTCACCCTTGGGTGCATAGTAAATTCAAGTCTAACCTGGAATATATAAGACCCTCTGCATGAAAAATCAAGAATGTCGCCCCAGTCACTTCAAGTTTAATCTGCGAAATGATGATAATAACACAATACTCTTGTTATGGCTTGCTGTTAATTATTGAGTGCTTCCTCTGTGCTAGAGTTTTGCTAAGCCACTTACTTATATCGTGTCCAATCTGTATGTGGCCCTTGTGTCCAGATTCTGTGATGTCCCTGTTTATACAATAGGGAATATGAAGCTAAGGGATGTCATTCAACTCCCCTGAGGTCATACAAGGTCAGGACCTATTCTCAATGAGGCTACTAAGACAGAAGGCCAGCTTGGATTCTGGGCAGGACTATGTATGCTCGGCTGTCTTGTTCCACACAGCGTCATGGCTGTGATCTGGAAGCAAGCTGTCTGGACGCATTGCTGAAAAGGCTGGGGATCTACAGGGTTAATCCTGTTGCTTGACCCTCTGTTCGCAAAGTCCCGTTTATAATCAATTTAAAATCATTAATTGGACAAAATAAGTCTTTATTACCACATCCCAAGGGTGACCAGAATTTAATTGCCAGGCCTTGTTTGTGCAGGCGATTCCGGTTTAACAAAGAGGAATATCTAGTGTTATTGTAAAATTAATTGGGTGTGTTATGTTCCGACCCCCACTGCAGTCAGAGGGCTGAGAGCGGGAATGTGTGCCGTGTTTATTAACACAGAGCTTTCTTAACAGTTTCCTCTCCAAGGACGGCAGTACGATGCTGTCTTGAGTCTTGTGCCATTTCCATGTTGCAGATGTGAAGTTGGGAAGCCAGGCAGTCACACGGCTTCTGGGAATACTGCTCGGTGGTGCGAGAGAGTGTGGGAAGCTCCTCGCTCATGTGAGATGAGGCTGGGCCGCTGGCCCTGTCTTCAGGCTCTCTGCATCTGATGGTCCTCTGGGGGGCCTCCTCCAGTCCTTCTGTCCTGTCTCCACACCTCTCCTCCATGGGCTTCACTTGCCACATGCTTCCTTTCCCACGCCTCTGTGTCCTCTCTAGAACAAAGAGGTCCTCGTGCAGGCGGCCTCACTCCAGAGACTCGGGCTGCCTCAGCTCCCCACTTCTCTTCTCCTCTCCTCCTTCTGTCTCGGGACTCTCCTCCCAGAAGAAAGGCCCTGGGCTTTGACGACATCAGAACAAACTCAAGCCACAGCTTATGGTGGGCAGGACTCTGTGGCCTTGAGTGAGTTTATACTTCTTGTTTATTTTTTGTATTTTTCTCGTGTGTGTGTGTGTGTGTGTGTGTGTGTGTGTGTGTGTGTGTGTGTGTGTGTAGGCCACAGGTTGACATTGCGTGTCTTCCTTGATCAGTTTTCCCCATTTATTTACTGAGAGAGGTTCTTTCACTTGAACTCAGAGCTCACAAATCTGACTAGCCTAGCTAGCCAGCCTACCCCATGCATGTGCTCTCTGCCTTCTGAGCTCTGGAATTAAAAGCAAGCTGTCATGCCCACCTGGCATTTATGAGGGTGCTGGGGATCTGCACTCATGTCCTTCTACTTGGATGGCAAGTGCTTTATCCATTTGGCTATCTTCCTAGCCCCTTACTGTTATAAGCTATAGTAAGATATTAGTATGTGCACCTATGAACTTTGTCTGATAAGCTGTATGCAGAAGAAGCTTGGGGTCTTTTAAAACTAGTAGGTAGAGCCATGCACATGCTTGTGGTCTATACTGAGGAGGCTGAGGCAGGATGACTGAGCTAGGATTTGGAGGCCGCCTGGGTAACATAGCTAAAAATTAGGATCTTGGAAGTGAACAGTCAGAATGCACACACTTTGGTGTTTGGGATTTCTGGTAACAGGCATCTGTTCTCAATGGGATTGGTAGTGATCAGTTAGAAAGGACCCCGCAGAGGAGGGCTTTTCTACTTTGTAGGGTTGTAAGGATACTGATAGCAATAGCTATTAAACAATGACGATTACTTGCTCTCGTTACTATAGTACACTGAAAACTTTATTTTTATAGCCAGAGTTTGGTTCTTGATGAAGTGGTCTAACTATCATTTCTTGCCTAAAAGCTTTGATCCTCAATGAACAAAAATCCTCTTAAAAAGACAAGTTCTCACTAATTTTAATGAACAAACATCAGTTTATTGTAGTGAGAGGGTTTGTGGTGTGACATAATGGCATTAAAAAAAGTTGTAACATAAAACTTTGAGATTTCCTCACAAAAAATATCACAAGTTTTCATGACAAGAATTTTTTACCTGAAAGTAATCTAAACAGAAAGTGATTCACAGAAAAATGTGATGGCTCAGCCTCTTATTTCAATACTCAGGAGGGGAGATAGGAGGTTCACCATGAGTTCAAGGCCAGCCTGGGCTACAGAGTGAGCTCCAGGTCAGCCTGTGTAAAAAAAACATGCAGATAAGGCTTTCATTTAGGTCCAATCCAAGTTACATATATGACTGAAAATATTCTCAAAATTATTACTGTTCTTTGCTGTGGGACTTTGCAATGAATGCCAACTGAACAATGAATTCAGTGGTTCAGAATTGAATTAGAACTGTCAATGTGATTTCCACTCAGGTAGGGAAACGAGAATATAGCCCTGCTATAAATGTTCTCTTTGCCAATAAAGATGTAAGCTCAGAGTTCTAATCTCTTCCTAATACTAAGGCAATTTGAATTGGTAATATTGGAAAAACAAATGTCACAGGAAGTTTCTCTATTAGCTAAGACGTCTAAGATTTTAAAGTCAAAATATATTGTTACTAATTGTTAGAATGGAAATGACCACCATGGAGACCGCTCTGAAAGGAAAAGGTTTTTAATAGGAAGAAAGGGAACCCCGAGCTCCAGGCTAGCTCCCGAGATGGGAGAAGCCCAAAACTCAGACCAAAATTTGGCTTTTTAAGGTGGATGTTTAGCTTGGGGGAGGGGAACCAGGTGGCCAATATTTTTCAGCATCAGGAAGGGCATTGCCTCCTGCCAGACAGAGACACAGCAGGTGGGGGGGTGTTAGCTCCTGTTCTGGGGGAGAGGTCTCTGTGAAACTTCTCCTGAGGCCAGCTGGGGAGGGGACGGGGTGTTTCCTGAATCTGGGACCTACAACTAATGATTTCCAAAACATTGTTTCCCTTGATGATGATATACCAGATCCTTAATCAAAGTATCCTTTTGTGCTTGGGGTATAGGTCAGTAAAGCAGTTGGCTAAACTGGTGTGAACCCTGGGTTCAATACCCCCCAAAAGGATCAGACAAATATTCTGATGACATGCTAGCAATATTTAAACAACAGTACAGTCTTGATACTAACCTGTAATTACAAAGATCAAGAATGTTAACATCTATTCACAATAGTGTCACTATTCTCTAAGTACAGGGTTGTTTTCTATGTACTTGTTCTGTATAGTCTCCATTGGAAAAATAAGAGAGCAAGAGAGCATTAATTTCATTGAATATGCTAGAAATTCTACAAAAGGCAGCTTGTTTCTTAATTTATATCTTTGGGAGTTTTGAAGGAATTTTATTCCTTGATGAAAAAATAACTGTTGTGAGAGTTGGAAACTGCACCTATGTGTGTGTACACAGACACACACAGACACACAGACACACACACAGACACACAGACACACAGACACACAGACACACACACACACACACGCCTCTCCTGCTCCTCGCCCATGTGGGTCAGCACCTAGGACAGCTCCTGTCAGGATTTCCCCTACCACAGGAGGACACTGCACTTAGACCGGGATGAGTACTAAGATATACAGGATCCCTTGCCACAAGGACTAATCCAGACAGCCCACGGAGGAGGATATACAGCTGATCAGGGATGGGGAGGGGGGGAATTGGGGAATTCGGGATAACAATGCATGGTTTGCCCACTAAATAATGTAACTCATTATGGACAATAAATATATATTAAAAAAAAAAAAAAAGAATGAGTGTTCAGAGAAAGCACTCCAGGAGAGCAGAGCACGCTAAACCCTGCAGTTGAGCAAAGTCAATGCTTTCCTGATGCAGGAAGGATCGCCAGACCAGCCTGTCCTCATTTCCAGGTGCTGTGCAGAGCTGCCCCAGGACTGCCATCAAACAGGGCTCAGCGTGAGCCAAGGCGACAGGAAAGTCATTGAGACCTTCAGGAAACACATAGGGGGTGCTTCTGGTGCTATTAAATCCCGCCCTGCGAGCCCCATGTGCTCATTCTGGAATCACGTGGTGTGCCAAACCCAGGACAGCAAACACTAGCCTCGAGATCTTTCTTGGTAATTGAGAAAAATGTCTATGCTCTGCAGCACAAAGTGGAGATGCCTTCCGGTCTCCATAGCTCTGAAAGGTCCTCTTGAGCTGGTTATCCTCCCCCGCTGCAGGACCTGGGGAAGCTGGGGCAGAAGTAGAGGGTGAGTTAATGCCTGTACTCCTCAGTCTTCAATAGCTGAAAGCTAGGACTTGGGTTATCTTCCTGCCTCCCCTCCACACACCCCAGGTATTAGCACCTGTGAGACACCCCATGACAGCTGGTATTTACCCCACCATGTGTCCTTGAACTTATGCATTCCTGGTTGGAAGGTAATGAGCTCAGATCCCTTAGGACTGGACTTTGTTTGATCAGTCTAGTTCTCTCTCTGCATGACACCCTAAACCTCACTGTGCGATGCATCTCATTAAACCATTTCAGAGAATCTCTTCACAGAAGTACCACGAACTGTAAGAAAGTTTGTTCATGCTGTGTGGATCATGATATCATTGTCACTAGACTAAAACATCACCTGAGAAAACAGCAAAAGCCTCTGCTCACTTAGGCAGGTGAGCAGTGGCTTATGAAGTACCTATAACACCATTGTTCTTTTGTCTTTCCCATAAAAATTACAGAAGAGCAGAAGACCAGCAGTCTGGCTGAGATTTTTTCCCCAGGCATTACCATTACAACCAGTGGACAGGCTGGGAATGGACAAACACACAATGTCACAGAGGAACTGTGTATAGACATATAGACAAAGAGAAAGACACAAGGTGTGTGTGGGGGGGTATTGGGGCCTTGGTTATGGGAGGACCATTCTCTTAAGATCTAAAAGGATCTTAATAGAGCTATTCAGACTCTAGTTAGAGCTGCATTCTTGAGGCGGGGTGTGTAGGCATGAGCTCTAAGCTGCTGACAGACCAGGTGCTCAGGCAGATGGAGAATACTCGCCTCTCCTTTCCCTTCTTTTCTCCTCTCTCTTCTGGTATAAATGTGTGCCCCTGTGTGCAAGGACATGTCACACACCACAGTGCTCATGTGATGTCAGTCCTTGCCTTCTACCTCAATTTGAGTCAGGGTCTTATTCACTGCTACATAAACAGGCCAGCTGGCCCCTGGGATTTTGGAGGATTCTCCTGTCTCCACCTTTCTTTCTTCTCACTCTTGGAGCACGGAGCTTACAGATACAGACCTAGGTTTACTCAGGTTCTGATGATCAGAACTTGGGTATTCATGCTTGCAGAACAGGCACTTGATCTATTGAGCCATCTCCCCAGCCCTCCTGCTCCTGATCTTTACCATTCTCCTGGGACTTGCCTTCGGCCCCAGCCAACCAGAATCCGGAAAGTAAGGGGCCCTGGAAGATACAACTCATAAAAGAATGGGTAAGAGGAGGTGACAGTTGGGTGGTGGGGTAGAACATATAGAGTGAACAAAAACTTCAGTTGGTCATGGATTAGTAAAGAGAGAAGACAGAGGACTCAGCTTGCTAACACTTAAAGAGAATGTCTGTTGTTTCAGCCATGCTGTGTTTCAGGAACAAGCTGGCTCCTGATTTCATGAACAAAGAGCTATTTGTATTTTATCTGTGGCAGGAAAGCCACAAGGAACCCCATCTCCCTTTGCTCCTGGAAAGAGCTGGAAGGTCCCACATACCAAGGATGAGAAGGAAGGGACAAGGTACAGGAAAGGGTTGGTCTGTGTTAAGCCAGAGTACCTGTGAGGATCCTGGGCTGGAAGACTGAGAACCTCTGGCATTTCAGTCACACCAATGACAGTTACTTCTGGAAACAACAGCCTTTTCTTTAATCCTTATGATGACCTCAAGGAAGCAAATAAAATCATCTCTAGCTTAGAGTCAGGACACAGGGCAGGGACATAATGATTTTTACGTAGTTATCACATGGCAAAGTCAAGATCTGATGTAGAGTCATTAGTCCAAAGCTTTTACTTCCACTTACTCAATCTCCAACTGTTCTGTTTGCCTGTCTGGAAAACACCTGTTGAACATTCACTCCATACCTCCATTGACTCTTGCCTGGATTATTGTCGTAGCCTCATAAAGAATCCCCCTGCCTCCACTATTGCTTCTCCATTCTACACAGGGAGAGGGAGGTCACCCTTATAAAACCGAGTCGATGCATAACTGCAATAAAAATCTCTGGCTCTTGGCTCCCTGACCAAGGACCTTACCACATGGGTCACACTTGTTGTACCAGCCCTACCTTCTACCACACCTCCATGTCCTTTACACCGAGCTTCTCCCAGACCACGGTGTTTCTTCCACCTACTTCTTAGTGTGCTGTGTCCAAGAGGCTTGGCTGGCCTGGTGATTCAGTGTCTTCTGGTCTCTTCACAAACTTTACTTGGCTCAGCTGCTCACTAGCTGGGTTTCATATACTTACATTTAATTGTCCTTCACTGGAGAGGAGAGGTTACCATCAGTAGATAAAGCCATTGAGGAGGGCGGGCTGCCTTAAAACTGCATGCTACGCTTTCTGCAAAGAGATATGGTGATGTTAAGACCCTCAGAAGAATCAAGGCAGTGTTACCTAAAAGCAAGTGTGACCAGAATTGCTTAGTCGACATCACAGATGAAGACAGCTCCAGACAGGGCCTTAGAGACAACCTTAGAGCTTGATTGATTGACTTAATAGCCAGTTTGACAGTTTGGCTCTTGATCTATAGAAGCCGTCTGGTGACCGCTCTCCTGGCCATTGGCAGAGGTGTGTACCTTGCTGCTGACATTTGATGTGCTGTTTATTTTTTTCCAAGGCAAGCACCATTGCACACTGTCCTTTTCTCAGGCAAAATCCAATAATTCTTCTTCCTGCTCTGGAAAGTGGGCCAAGTGGAATGAGCTGGAGGCATCATCCATCATGATACCTGCAGTGTCTTGTAGGAAATGAGGAGCCAGGGCGGATGCAGCAAGGCTCAGAGAGCACACGCCATCTCTTTAGCCCGACCTTGGGAACCCAGACTCAAGATGGGCCATTTACCCATGGCCCACATCACAGTGGCAGGTTCTGTTCTCCCCTTGACCTCTCTGGCAGCTTGAGGCAGCAACAGTGGGTAAAGACCCTCCCAGCAGATGCTCAGTGTCAGAGGTGATTGCTGACAAAGCCTGCTGGGCTCGATTCTCAATACCCGTGGAAAGCTGGATGCACTAGTGTTCCCTGTGTCTGGAGTTCATCGGCAGTGGCAGGAAGCCCTGGCACACCCATACTCCCTCTCTGCCTGTCTCTTTCTCTTGTCTGTCTTTCTTCTCAAATAAATAAATAAAATATTTCTAAAAATCTTCCCAGCCACTCTGGTTGCTACAGCAGACATTTCCCCCAGTTCCTGCTGATGCACTGGAACTTCCCGGGTGGACCTTCTAGAAGAGTTTCAGTATCACACTTTCAGTCTTTTCTCTTTCTCCACCTTCTGCCTGGGCCCCTGTTGGCATCGGGAAGCCACTGTTCCAGCCTGAGGGCCTGCGTGTAGATTTCTTATTAGAAGAGTTCAGCCCAGTGGATGTGTGTCCGCAAAGACAGGCTCCTGACTTTTGTCACCTTTAAGGACTTCACCTCTGTGTTATTTTACAGCTTTCCTTGGATTCCCATAGTTGAGCAGAAGTTTCTTAGTATGTGATTCAGCTTGTGCCTTAGCAGGTCATCAGTTTACATGATTGATTTCTGTGGGACGGCTTCTTCACACTGATGCCACCCAAGGGTCTAGGAGCTATCACTAATGCTCACTCACTCCACAGGTGCCAGACAGGTAGCCAAAACTTCTCACAGGGCATCAAGATGCCCGAGTGGGTGTGGCTGGGCAGCAATGCCAGTACGAGTTTCAGTGAGGTTCTGCTGTGAGGAAAAGCTCACCAGAGCTCTGGGTGCCCGCTGCCTGCATATGGCAGGCTTTGCTGATACCTAGCCATGAAAACCTCTGCTCCAGCCTCCCTAAACTTTATTCACCAGACTGACTGGGGGCACTTTGGCCTTATGGTGGGAAGCTCATAAAGGGAGCCTCCCCGAGGGTGCATTGGGAAGCAGAAGGACTGTTAAGAAGAGCTGAGAGCTTCTTGTTGCTGGAACGCCCATCTGGATAAGGAGCTCTACTGCTGCCTGACTGCTAAGCTGAAAACCAACTCACATGTCCCGATCACATGCTGAGGTCGTTTCCCATCAGTGGCCTTGCTGTCCCTTGGGCACGGAGGGGATGGACGCAGCTAGGAAGCTTCACATTGCTCGATGAACTTCCAAACAGACTCCGCTGATTGGAGGAATGGGGTTTATTTCATCTTATGAATCCAAAGGGAAGTTCCATTGATGGTGGGTAACAGGGTGCAGAGGTTCAGGAATAATCCTTGAACCCCAAATCTTGAGTTTGTGTTTGTTTGTAACAAAAGGGTTGCATAAACCAGATGGAGAAGAATGACTTATAAACCACCACGTTTTTATTCAAAATTACCAGGGATGTGAGGTTGAGGATGAGTTCAAGGCTGAGGAAGGGAAGGGAAGGTGCCAGAAGCCTGTGTGGGAGAACAAACATGGGCCTGGAAGCAAAATGTGAAAATGGGTTTTTCGAAAAAGGCGTGCACTTTCAAAGAAATCAAAAGGACGAAAAACCAGCAATGAAGAAACATTGCTTTCCACCCAGAAGTCATGCCAGAGTGGGAGGGTCATAGCATTACGAGCACGGGGGTCCAAGCATGGAGCTGTAGGCATCCCAGGAGCCAGAGAGGCAGTTCTCTTCCATGAGGTCAAGTAAGGTATTTGGAGTCAGGGCTCTGGAAGAGATTGGCCAGGTATGTACGCCAATTGGTCTAGGCTCAGAAAGGGGGTCCACCCACACCTGGTGGGATGCATGCTCAAGAAGGAGAGAGAGAGAGATCTTATTGGATGAGATGAGCAGATACTGAGTCCTGCAACTGAGGCAGGTGGGTGAGCTGAGGTAGGCATGGTGAGGGTTCCTCCCTTGAGAGTCTTTCCTAGCTAGCCACCTGAATCAAAAGCTGTCTGTCTCGTCCCTTTTAGGCGTGTGTGGGGGAAGAAGCTGTCTCCCATTCATACATCCAAACAGAGAGAGAAACCACTACTAGCCAGCAACACCAACAAGCAGCAAGCAGGACCCCAGGGCTCACACTGCTCTCCACATTCAGATCCACCACCCAAACACACCTTTGGGCTGGACCCAAGGATCCACTCCCAGCGACACCTCCTCCAACCAGGCATCTGGAGACCCAAGCTTTCATAAAACACCTGAGTCTATGGGGGACATCCATTCACATACCACAGGTGGGGAATGTGTGCATATATGTAGGCATGCTTGTAGAGGCCAGAAGACAACCTCAGGCATCATCCACCATTTTTGAGGCCAGGTCTCTCCTTGGCCTGCAGCTCATCAAGTAGGCCAGATTGACTGGCGAGTGAGCTCCTGGGATCCCCTGCTGTTTCTGCCTTCCTAGTGCTGGACTTTTAAGTGTGTGCTACCACACTTGGCATTTTTAACGTAGATTCTGGGGACTGAACATTCCTCATGACGGCAAGGCAAGAACTTTATCCACTGAGCCATCTCTGTCCCAAGACCTTGCTCTTTCTTTTCAGAAAGGAGGGCATGCCACACCTGAGACTCCATGTGAGATCTCTGTGCTTCCAGAAGAAAGGGTGAAAACAGACCTTCCTTGAATCTCAGAGTAAAATTTAATTTTGAAATTACTTCCACAAGCCCAGTTTTACAACTATCAACTCGTTAAGCATCAGAGCCAAACACTGCTCTTGTTTCTTTATTGTCCTTTGTTTTCTTATGGTGTTGTGGCTCAAGCCTAAATCTAGCTTCCATGGAACTATGCTCAGCCAGTGACTTTTGCTGTTTGGGAGATTTTTTTATATTTTATTTATTCATTTTCAAGGAGAGAGAGAGAGAACGAGAGAGAGAGAGAGAGAGAGAGAGAGAGAGAGAGAGCACCAGGGCCACCACCTTGTGGGTCTGGCTTATGTGGGTCCTGGGGAATTGCACCTGGGGCCTTAGGCACTGGAGGCAAGTGCCTTAACCACTGAGCCATCTCTCCAGCCCTGTTTGGGAGTTTTGATGTGTATAGTTTGAGTCCCTGAGGAAGCAGTTGGCTTTCAGGAAGAGCCCTTATGTATGGAAATGATCAATTTTCAAGTACCAGACCCACACTTGACTTGGTGTGCTGAGAGGTGCCTTAGTATGAGACCTTTGAAAGTGGAAGCCATGTCCTCTATCCCATAAAAGCAGAGCGGTGGCACTTCTAGCTCTTGTCACTCCACAGTACTTACAGGCTTAGAAGATGCACAGTCATCAAGTGATGGGGTTGGATGTGCAAAGGAGGCATCCAGGTGCCGAGACCCCAAAGTACCCATGCTGGCTCCAGCATGGCCACAGGGTGGTCTGTGGAGAGCTGGTGGAGAGAGAATGTGTCATGCCTGGGTGCTCTGGGCTCCTGTCCTCAGCCAGACACATTCTGGTGGGTGCAGGAGAGCCTCGTACAGCAGCCTTCCTGTCTCTGCCTGGCTATCAAAAGCGAGCTAGCTTCAGTTGAGTGCCAGGTAGGTGAGGTAATGCTGCCATTCTCACAGCACGCCTGTGAGGTCAGGCTTCTCTAATCACTGTTGTTGAAGAGGTGAGGGTTTTCTCCAAGGGCAAATGCTGAGATGCATGCAGCAAACTTGAGTGCAGTTCTCTGTGCTCCCGGGCCGGTGGAGCGCCTGTCCTGTGTGGACAATGCCTGTCGCTCCAGCAGGAAGTCAGCTTGCAGAACAGGGGAGCTACAATCTCCACACAAGTCTCTCAAAGACTCAGGGTGCCTGCCTACTATGTGGTATTACTGCTGACTAGGCGGCCACCTTTGATTTGAGACATGCTTCTGTGATGCGTCAAGCCTGAGAACAGCGTGGAAATTCCTATTAGCCCCACACAGTCCAGATGTTGGGAGAACTAGAAAAGGTGGAAAAACCCAAAGGGCCAAGTGAATATGGAAAGTGTTCAGGGAAGCTTTCTGTTTCCTGTAGGTTCAAAGCTCTTCAGAAAAAATTTTAAGAACTTTTATTGACAATTTTTATATACATACATGTGTTTTGATCACAATCCCCTCCCAATACTTTCTCTTGTCTCCCCTTCATTTCACCTCCACTAAACCTCTTATTCTTTCCAACTAGACCTATTTTGATGTCTTTTTGCCCTTCATCATAGGTGACAGGATATTAACAGGCCCAATACTGTGCAGGTCTTAGCAGATAACAGCCACTGTGAGGTCCTGAAAGCTCCAGTCTTCGCGTCCGGAATACAGCATTCCAAGCACTTCTTCCCAACTCCAGCCTCTTGCATGAGTGCGCTCCCTCCTCTGCAATGCTTCCTGAGCCTTGGAGGGCATGGTGGAGATGTGTCACTGAGCCCTGAGCACTCAATAGTCCTTTCTGATGAGTTTGAAGTCTCTGCAAAATGAAGTTACTCTGACCAAAGTGAGAGCAGCACTAACCTATACATAAACATGGATGCAGAGCGCAACTGATGGGCACAACATATGAACACCAATAGTAGCCTCCCTTCAAAGGCCTCCGAGACCTCCTCAGCCACGGGATTTTAACAGAACAAGTTGTCTAATGACTTCGCCACTGTGTGAGGTGCTTGTAAAAGTTATTTAGCCACATGAAGCATGAGCTCTCGCCAGTGAACAAGCTCACTGAGCATATGCTGTAGAGCTGGCAGGGCATGTGGCCCAGTGGGTGGAGTTCTACTTGTAGCACCACATGAACCTGTTTTGGAGGTGCACGCCTGAAACTTCAAGGTGGAGGATGAGAAGTTCAAGGTCATCCTTAACTATATATTGAATTTGAAGTCCATCTGAGATACATGAGACTGTCTCAGAAAAATAAAATAAAAAGAATACGATGAGTAATACATGATGTGCTCATCAAAACACCTAGTACACGGCCCATGGTCACTGTCATGGTCAACTTCGTGTTATACTCACTCATCACAAACCTAATGGGCACCCACGGCACCAAGAACTCAGAGTCTTATAGAGCTGACCTCATCCCACACTTGCCTTGAACATGTGAATAAATAGAACATTATTCTTGTCTTCAGAGAACTCAGGATTCCTGGAAGTCACTGCTGATCCCAAATTAGAGCAAGGGCACTCAGCCCATTATAAAGGATTAACCAGTGTCACCTAACCCCTTAGGGGTTGGGTCCAAGAGAGCCATAAAGCCCTTCCTAATGCTGCCTGGGAGAACAGTATGTGTCTTTTATAATATCCAGGAAAGCTTTGTCAGCCAGCACCCCACAGAGGTAGTGCGCAGTCATGAGACCCATGATTGCATCTCCGAGAAAAAGTTTGTCTCTTTCCAGTTTTTTTTTTCTGATATCTCTGATCTCCACAAGGACACAGGCTGTTGATACAAGGGTGTCTTTAAATCCTAATATTTTCTCCCCTCATTTTTCACATCCACGCACGAGTCTGGACACGGAGCCTTTGACAGCAACACTGTGTGGCTAGAATTACTAATGCAGCTTGGCTTCTTTTCCTTTTGATTCTGTATGGCTCTCTTCTAGTTATGCCAAGCAGTGCCAGCTTGTACTTAATGGTGCTGTGATAAACTTCCCTTCAACGTGATGTATTTAAGCAAAGAGATCAAGCCCGTTTAATAAGTGCAACGTCTGCACAATAAAGCTGGTGTCCTAAGGGGGGTGCAGACGCCAGGCACCAGGATGACTGAGGCTGGAAACCTATGACCCTATCTATTTCCTGAGATGCATATCACTCAAAGAAAAGTAAAATATAACAGGATAAAGTTGCGGTACTTTTGACCTTGAACTTCTGCTACTCCTGCCTCTATCTCCTGAGTGCTAGAGTATATCCAGTGGTGTGGGTGGAAGCCAGAGTTTTTAGGCAAGAATTCTACAAATTGAGCTATATCCCCAGTCCAGAGCTTGGTTTTGAATAGTATCATAAAAGCCTTCTAAGCTGCAATCCTGCACTTACTTCTGCACAAAGTCACTCTGCTGGTCCTGAAATAAATGGGAGAAGAGACCACAAGCAAGTAGCTGTTTTCTGCTAGTGAGGGCTGGCCAGCCTCGGGAGTCCTGTGGCTCATGGATTTCCCTCACTGCAAACCAACCCATCCTGGACTTGCAATGGTCGTTAAGTAATGCTGTATGCTGTCCACTGGGGACACTGATGCTGCCAGCACTGTGCTCAATAGCAGGGGCATTTTTTTCCTAAAGACAGTCCATGCCAGCTGAGTGTCATGGCCAGACAAGCTGATTTGAACTTGGCAGGCACCATTGCCATTTCTAATAAAGAAATCACCACTACAGCATTTCTCCTCCTTTAAGTAACAGAAGGAGACACTGCAAGACACTATAGTCTGAAATACATAGTGGACAGTGCTCTGTACAGCACCTGCCTTTGCCATGGCCTTGTGGTACCGTAATGCTGTAATGCTGTGAGTATTGTTATTCATGTCATCGCTCAGGAGGCAGAGCCCTGAGTTCTTCCGCAGCAGAGGCCTGAGGGATGAGCCTGCAAAAGATGGGCCTTGGGCATCAGTTAGCACGCGTGGGATTATGTGTGTGCTGAGTGAATGTCCCTGTCCCTACAGGGCAGAATCCTTGCCTGTCTAGTCCACCGCTACCCACCTCTCCAGATGGCTCAAGAGGAGCTGAGTCCTGAGTTGAATCCCCAAAATCTGCATGAAAAGCTGGCTGTGGAACCTTAACCCTGGGGATTCCTAGAGCTCACTGGTCAGATAGTCTAACCTCATTGGTGAGCTGCAGGCCAATGAGAGACTGCGTCTCCTCTGTCCCTGAGCAGGTGTGGGCTGCTTCAGGAAGCAGACCTGGCTTCCCTCTGCCTTGTTCTGCTTCCTTTCCTTCCTCACCGATGTCCACCCAGGCCCATCGCTCAGTCCACTCCCCACATGTGACTCCATGAACTGGCTTTTGGGAACAAGCAGTGTAGGGATTTTCGGTGCAGGCTGTCCTGTGTGCAGTACTTAACTTGGGTGAACCCCAGTGCTCTCAGCTCAGAAGGACACAAGCCCAACCCATATGAGCTGAGATTTTTGAAGGCAATAGATTTATCATAACTGATCAATTCAGGTAGAGAGTGCCAGACACTGCTTGGATCCAGGCAGTTCCATGAAGACATTGCATTTTCCTCTGGTTGAATGAAGTCTCAGCCAAGCCTTTTATTCAGTGAGAAGAGAGGCTTAAATTCTAGAATCTTTCATTCTGAATGAAAGAGCATAATTTACCACATCAGTTAAAAAACATACTAAATTGTGAGTGAGATCATTGAAGTCATTGGACACAGGGCCAGATAGCATGTTGTCTGTCTGTGAAGGATGGCTGGGAGGCTTTTCCTGGGATCAGAGGAGGGAGGCGTGGACAGGAGGAAGAGGAGAGGTGGGGGCCATGAGGAAGAAAAACAAGATGTGTGCTGACAAGAGGCCAAAAAAAAAACAAAAAAAAAAAAACAAAAACTGTTGACTTCAGTGGGGGAACAAAAGAAGGAAGAAAGATGGGAAAGAAGGGTTGAAGGCAGGGCAAAGGGGGAACAACAGAGCTGGGATGTGGAGGGAGGGCAGGCTAGTTCAAGAATGCCCGGTGATGACAGCAATGTGCTGGACACCCTTGAGTGGGACATCCTCAGCATGAGTCATGGCTCACTACCTGTGTTTATCATCCAATCGGAGCACATCTACAGCAGTTTGTAACGGTGTCAGCAAGATCTGAGTAACTCAAATCCTAGAGCCCAGCGGTGCCCACAGACTATGCAGACCTTGAAGAGGGATCAGCTGGAGCTGGGCCACCTTTGAAATCCCTTGAGGAGCAGGAATCCTTGTCTCAAGGGAAAGGCTCTCAAGGTGCTCTGAACTGAAGATGTGGGTGCTGGGAGTTTCCAAGGAGCAGTGTGAGGGGGCAGAGAACTGCACAGGGAGATACACACAGCACAAACACATGTACAACACACTCAGACACATGCACCACACACAGACACAAGTACCCCACATTCAGACACATGCACCCCACACGCAAATGCATACAAAAACATACTGACACAAATACACACATGCATACAAAAAATAATAAACTAAAAATATTTAAACTATAGCATAAAACTATAGTCCAAACTAGCAATGCTTGCAATGTAGAGCTAATGAGGCAAAGAGAGGAAGGGAGGAAACTTAAGCTAATCAAACTGCAAACAGGGGCTAAGTTGTCATTTAAAAGTGCTGAGTTGCTTTGAAATCCAGGCCGAAGCTGGCCCTCAGATGAGGGGCCTGGCCTATTCTGCGTAGATTGTCTGCTGCCATTGGGCCCAAACGACAGCTCCTGCCATCCTTCCAGAGCCCCCAGAAGGCCTTCAGCCACCAGAGGGAAACTTGGTTCACTGAACATTTTTCCCGCTAGGGATATTTACTATTAATTCTCATTTATGCAGCAATTTCCAGGGGCCCACAGCCCATCTCACATTCCTTCTTCCCAGCTTCTGCAGACTGTATGTGTGAGGGAACCCTGCAGGTGTCATGCTTCCTTGGCTTCTATTGTCTCGTATTCTGTATTTTGTGTGTATCTGTATATATGTGAGGATATGTATGATGTGTGTGTGTGTCTGTCTGTCTGAGGACAACCTCGGGGTGTTTTTCCACTCCTGTCTCTTTTCTTGAGATAGTCTCCCTTGCTGTTTTGCTTCTGTTGATTCCTGTGCGCCAGTCCAGTGTAGCTGGCCCAAGACCTTTGGGATTCTCCTGTCTCTACCTCCCGTTGACATAGGCGTGTTGAAATTATAGGTGTATTCCACTTTGTGTCTGGCTTTACATGGGTGCTCAAGGAACCAAACTCAGGCTGGCAAGCTTGTTAAGCAAACACCTTTAGCTATTTAGACAACTCCCCAAGTCGTCATATGATCCCAACTTGGGACTGTAACATTTCTTAGGTAATCTCTACAGTTCTGGTCTGTGGTTGTGTGGTAGTTTGAATGTAAAGTGTCCCCCATAGTCTCATGTGTTTGTGATTAAGCCTCATACTTGATCCCTAGCTGGTGGTAATTTCAGAGGTAGAGGCTTGCTGGAGGAGGTGTGCCACTGGGAGCAGGCTTTGAGGTAGGGAGACGGCTTCCACCCAGAGATGTGAGCTAGCTTCCTGCTTGTGCTATGAGTTCCCCGCCATGATTAGCTTACCCTTGACACTGTAAGCGGAAATCAACCCTTTTCTCCCATCAGATGTTCTGGTCAGGTGTTTTGTCCCAGTAGCATGAAGATAACTACAACAGGTTGTGAATACACCTTTCCTGAGCATGAGAGTGGGGGGAAATGTCAGTGATCTGTGCAGGTCTGTTTTTTCTGCTTCTGACAAATATTTTTCAGAATGGTCACATGCCTCGGATACTCTGCCATCTGTGTGCAAGAACTCTTCTTATGCCATTTCTTCAACCGCTTTTGTGTTGTCAGAGGGTCTTGTGTGACATTTAGTATCAAAACTCGAGAAATATGAGAGTGGGAAGGTTGCTCACTGGGTGCTTCACACACACACACACACACACACACACACACACACACACACGGACTTGAGTTGGTATCTCCAGTACCCACATAAAGACCAGGTATGATGGTGTGCTCTTGTAACCTGTTCTGGGGAGGGAGGTACATCCCAGGGCTCACTGTCTAGACAAGCTGAGGCTATGAGCTCTAGGGTTAGTGAGATCTTGTTTCAAGAAACAGGGTGGAGAATGACTGCAGAAGACACTGGACACTGATCTCCGACCTCCACATGCACACATACATCTCCACAAACATATGAGCATGAATATAGATATGCACATACTCATAAAAATTCACACTATATTGTTAAATATGTAAAAGAGAAGGAACCAAGTCCTCCATCCTGCTCATTTAAACTTTACCTGTCACACCATTTCGTGACGTGATTTCAAACCAGGCTCAGCTGCCAGAGCCCCAGAGATGTGCACTGCAGATATGCAGGGTGGTGACGACGTGGAGAGAAGGAGTTCATGTTCACTTCTATGGGACTGATGAAAAATATTTAAAATGAAAATAGGGGCTGGAGAGATGGCTCAGCGGTTAAGGCACTTGCCTCCAGTGCCTAAGACCCCGGGTTCAATTCCCCAGGACCCACATAAGCCAGACCCACAAGGTGGAGGCCCTGGTGATCTCTCTCTCTCTCTCTCTCTCTCTCTCTCTCTCTCTCTCTCTCTCTCTCTCTGTATCTCTCTGCTTGAAAATGAATAAATAAAATATTTTTAAAAAAAGAAAATATACTCACTTGCCATCTAGCAGCTCCACTTCTGGGTAGGTATCCAAAGGAAATAAAATCAGATTCACAAAGAATCCTTCATGCAACAAGATTTTTGGACAAATTACTCACAATAGCAAGATACAGAAAAAAATCTAAGTGTCCATCAGGAAATGAATGTAGAGTATAATACTGTTGAACTGTTATAAAAGATTCTGCCCATGACAGCATAGATAACATTTGGGAACACTCTGCTAAGTGAAATAAGCCAGGCACAAGAAGATAGGGACGTCCCTTCATGCTCTCCCAACCTGGTCATCGCTTAATGAGGTCATTCCCTGGCCATTGAGATAACGACACCATGCTCTGACCAAAACAGAGCGTGAGGCCTTACCTCCCTGGCCCTCTCTCTCACCAGCCACACTGACCAACACTGGACATGAGGTCTAACCTCCTTGGCCCTCGCTCATACCAGCCTCTCTGTCTTAGATTCTCTCCTTGCCTGGCTGAATCTCGAGTCAGGCTCAGGGAGCCCCTCTTCTGGGAGCGTCCAGAAGTCCCTGCTTGTGGGGCCCTCGGCCACATTCAAACAAGGCTCATGGATTTCTTCTGCGGAGACTCATAGCCAATGCCTATGATGTGGGTCTGTGTTAGACCATTGCTACAGAAACACATTGAGTACTCACATCCATCCTGGGAGGAGGATTATACTCATCCAGCTTTAAAGAGTTGGAAACTGAGGTACAAGTACTTAAGCAACTTGGCCACATTGATGCACCTAAATATTTGAATCAAGATCTATACGTACCCCATCTGAATCTAGATCTCAGAGTTCTGCCATGGCCCAATACCCCTCCCCATCTGTGAGCGCCTGAGGGCTTTTGGAACCATCTAGTCATTATGAGGCGCCCCAGAGGGGAGGGCATCTGTTGCTCTGTTGGTTCACCTCCTCCAACCCCTTTAGAATTGTCTTCCTCTGATACATCACCTGGTTACAGCTGTCTCGAAATGCCATTCATGTTTGCAGAGTCCTGAAAAGATGCCCTGTTCCCATCAAAAGATTGCAGTGACACCTCTTGTTCCTTGGTTAGTGTGAGTCCCAATTCAACATGTCTGTCTGGTTGGATGTTTGGTTGCTTCTGGCCTACTGCTCACAGATGTGTCTACTAGGAGCAGCTTTTATCCAAGACTAGGAAACTACATCCCTCACTGCCCCCTCCTGGGTCACAACTCAGTACTTCCCTCTGTTTTGGCTCCCTTGCACCTACCTTATTCTTGAAAAATGGGTCTTCTAGGCTTACCCAGTCATGGGGAAAAATCAATTGCATCCATCTGTACACTCACCATGTGTGTACACATGCGTGTATGTATCCATCCACTCATCCACTCGTGCATCTCCGTATCCACCAGAACAGAGACCTAAAAGATGTGTATGTGGGTTCACTGAAGACAGAAGGAATACTGAGTGCAGAGCTCTTGCAGTAGGTATGTTCTTGGTGTGTCCAAGCAAAGGAAATGTCTGGTGGGTTGCAGCAGAGCAAACCTTGGGAAGCAAAGGAGGTGGACCGTGGATATAACCAAGGACTAGAGCACATAGCGACCCCGATCCAGAGTGAGGCAGCACAGCAGCAAAGGTGTCTGGCATGGGATCTGTGGAGGATCCCCACGGCTGATGAACACAATGTCATAGAGGATCCTAGTAGAGACAGGGTGACCCATTGGGACTGTCAAATCCAGGCAAGGGTCATGTGATTAGGACCTGATCTGCTTCATCCAGAAAATTCCTGTGTGAAAGTCAGTACCCCAAGGCACCAAGCATGCATCCCTCTGGAGGGCAAGAGTTGCTCCCACAGCTGGCGGTTCCAGCTCATAGCCCCGCTGCGACAGCTGGATCTTTACCCGGAGTCCCCTGTGAGAGGCAAGCAGGACATCTGGCTCTGGAAATATCTGTGAAGAGGAAGATCCCTGGGGGAGGGCCAGGAAGCACCTGCTACCATGGTAGGAACGTGAGTCAGGCTACTCAGCTGCCCCTGCAGGTGCATTGGGAAATTACACATGTGTGCACAACAGTGTGTCCAGCTTTTTACACCGGTACTGGGGATCTGAATATTTTTATTTTAAACTGATACAAACATAAAACTGTATATCTGACAAGGTACTAGTGATGCTTAGATATATTCATCCATGTGTAACATCTCCTTGGTGATCTGTCATTTCGTCAGGACAAAAACTCAGATTCCTCTTTTTTGAAATATAGGCCATGGGCGCGATGGTTAATTTTCTGGTATGTGTACAGTGTGTTGTCAGCACATATGAGCGCAGACGCACTTCCTCGTGAGCATGCACACAAAGGCCTGAGGCAGATGTCTGGTCTTCTCCTCTTCTGCCTTATTCCCTGAGTCAGAGTCTTCACTCAACCGGAGCTCCCCTAGTCTTGTGCTGGCCAGCCAGCAAGCCTCGGAGATCCCTCCAGTCTGTTCCCCTCAGTGTGGCATTATTGGGAGGGATGAGAGAGAGGAGGTGGGTCTACTTGGAGGAAGCAGATCATGGGAACTTGTCCTTGGGCTGCATCTTGTCCTGGTTGCTTCCAGTGGTTCCCTCTCTGCTTCCTGACCACCATGAGGTGAACTGCTCTCTGTTTCCCCACAACCACCTCCCCTGCAGTGATGAGCTGAAACTTCTGAAACCATGGGATGAAGTAAATCTTCCTGGCCTTGAATTGCTCTATCGGGTATTTGCGTACAGCTGTGCAAAGCATCTAAGACAGCTCTGAGTCATCGTTGATGGTCACTAGAGCTTCTTTCTCTACCTGCTACCCAGAGCCTTGGAACCCCCTCTCCTTCCCATTGCCGTTCCCCTCCCAACCTCTCATAAGCACCATCCCACACAGTAGCTGGGATGTAATGTTTTGAGCTTCTACATATGAGTAGTTTCATGCAGAGCTTGTCTCTCTGAGCCGGGTCCATTTCTCTTAGCAGAGTGACTCAGTCCCGCCCATGTCACAAGTGACAGGATTCCAATCCTTTGATGGCTGAACAGTGAGTATGCACCACACTTGCTTAGCTATTCATCCATTGACGGGCAGTTGAGTCCACATCCTGGACAGACTACAATAATCATGGAGAGCCGATGCCTCTTAGACATGCTGATTTCGGGTGCAGATGCGGCAGCCAGGTTGTACAAGAATGGCAGTTCTATTTCTAACTTTTTGAGGAGCCTCCATCCTATTCTTCATAATGGCTGTGCTACCCACACTCCTCTCACCGGTGAGCATGGTCCCCTCTCCTCCCAAGTATCTGTAGGGTCCCCTTGCCCATGTTCCAGCCAGTGTGTGTCTTTGCTCCTTGGTAATCGCTGTGGTTGTATCTGCATTTCCCCGAGGGTTAGTGATCTCCAGCATTGATCACTGTCTGCTGCTCATTTGTATATCCTCTTCTGAGAATTGTTGACTTCGGTTTTTGATATTTACTTGCAGAGGTGTTCCCCACAATGGACATGCCCCCCCCCAGCCCAAATGGAACTCAGATATTGACTGATTTGTTTGAAACTGCCCAGCTCCAGCTTTTCTGAGCTCTTTGCCCACCCACTCCCCAGAGTGAATTGTGTTCAAAGAAAACCCTCCTGCTGGTCTCCATCTCCCATCTTGCTGGGCTTAAAGATAAGTCAATCACATGCTCTCGTGCACTTCAGATTAGGTGAAGAGCCATTAGTGATGCTTTCCTGTATTTCCTATCAGGTTGAGGATCAATCAGTCATAGATTTTCACACACAATTTAACTTCCTGATACTGGGGTAGCTCTGAGGGCCAGATATGATCTGGGCCCAACAGTGTAGCCGAACTTCCCAGATGTTCCAGGAACCAGAATGGGACAATGGCTTCCTGATTTCCCTCTGTTCTTTGGATAGCCACCGTGGGCCTCTTCTGCAGGCCTGCTCCAAGAGTCATTCCTTAAGCCTGACTCAAAGCCCATGTCTTCACTAGATAATTTTGTGAACAGTCTCCTCTCTTAACTCCATTTCTGCTTACACACCACTGGAGAGGGGTCTGTGAATGGCAGCTCTGCCCACCACCATGGTACACAAATACTGTGACTACAAATTCAGGCTCTGGTTCAGGGTAAACTTCTCAGCACTTGGAAGACTTCAGACTTCAGCGAGTTGGAGTGGCTTGAAGAGTTTGCAGTGCAGGGTTTGAACTTCCTCCGCCGTGTTCCAGGAGTCTGCGGCATTCAGAGAAAAAGCCTTCAGCTGATTCCAGATAAATCCTGGGACCCTCCAAGCATCTCCGCAGCAACCCCCCTGCTCCTCTGTCATCAGAAATATCAACATCAGGGTGCTGAAACTATAGCTTTTTCCTTAAGAAAATGCTCAAATCAGTCATTTACATAAAAAAGTGTGATTATGGAGGGAGGGGATCATGGTTCAGTTGGTCAAATGCTTGCCTTTCAAGCCTAGAAGATCTGAGTTTGAGTCCCTGGACCTCATTAGTCAGCTAATCTAGTCCAATTGGTGAGCTCTAGGACAATGGAGAGAGTTTGTCTCAAAAACAGGTGGATAGGGAAACACTTAAGAGGTCTTCTGGCCCCTGTATGCATGTGTTTTCTCTCTCTCTGTCTCTTTCTCTCTCTCTCTCATACACACACATTCATGCACACACATTCCCACAGACATAAAAACAACCCTCTCACACATGCATACCTGCAGCACACATAACAAAAGAAAGCATAATTGATCCTGAAGCCAAATGTTTTACGTCAGCTACAGAAGATTGAGGGGATTTAGAGGTGACCCTGGCCAGCATATTTTTCTGCCAAGGAAAGCTAGACTTGGTCTCATTGCTAAAAACAAATAATAAATAAATAAGTAACAAATGTCAACGTTTCCATTGGACTCATCTCTAGTGTGAATAAGCAATGAATCCCTCATACACGCTCACGGAGGACGGAAGTCGTGAGCATCTACCATATTAGCCACAACGTTGCAAAGAGAAAAATAGAAAAGTTCATTCGTCATTTAATCTCATACTTGGGCCTGTAAGGTTTTCATCTACTGTTATTTTTAAAACAAGTTTCTCTTTGAATTCCTGGTAAGGAGAGGCTGCTGTGTTTTCAGTATTTGCAGACACACCTGGAGGCTGAATTACCTGAGTTGGGCAAAGATTTAAAAATTATCAATTTAAAAAAATCAGTTAATCAATAATTCATAAGAAAGCAATTGTTTTCTTTTCCTCTGACACACCTGACTATCTGTTTTCTTCTATTTGTTTTATTTAGTTTCCTTCCTGTTTGCTTTCACTTTGTGTGGATTTTGTTTACCAGTAGATGAAATCATACAGTACTATATACAGATTTTTATAGGAGTGTAAATGCCCCGTTGAGAATTTTCCATTAATCCTGGTGAGAACTGAAACAGGAAGCATTTGAAGCCTAGATAAGAGGGAAGGGGTTCTGGAGGAGCCCAGCAGGACTTAAACCCGAAAAGTCTGTCAATGCAGCCATTAAAGCCAAACAGTTCCTTTAAAAAAAAAAAATCAAAGTCCTAAAACCTATGTTACCAGGTACCTGAAGCCCGTTTTTTTTATTTCCCCTTCTTCAGAAATATACAAGGCTTACATTTTCCCTATGGATACACATTTCTTCTTAAAAGCAGTTTCATTTTACCTTTTCTAGCAAAAGCTAGGACATGATCAGGACCAATCAAAAAGCAGAGGACTTCCTTGGCTGGTTGATAATCCCTTGATAGTGGGCTCCATATTCTGAGAGAGAGAGAGAGAGAGACAGAGAGAGAGAGAGAGAGAGAGAGAGGGAGGGAGGGAGGGAGGGAGGGAGGGAGAGAATGAGGCAGTGTCATTGTCCAGGTCCTTCCCTAGAATCCACTCTGAAAAGCCGATCCGTGTGACGAGAACACATCAGCATACTGACATATTAGTAAGCACTGTACATTGCACCAAAACACCCCAAGCAGCTCATCTTAGAAAGAAGGAGTTAGCTCTGACATGAGCTCAGTCTGGGGCTCACAGCAAAAGACAAACGACAAATGGCAAGTGTGCTTGTAGGAAGAAGTGACCTCATCTCAAATCAGGAAATAGAGCCCGAGAGTGGGGCCCCAGAGACGGAGCCTGGGTTGGTTCCTAATAGTCCTTCTAGGTCCCCCTCTGAACCTCTGGACCCTGCAGCATGTGAGCCCCTGGGGGACGCTCAGCCCACACCCAAGCCTCCTTAATGACAGGCAGGGATGAGCCTGGGTCTGTTCTCGTCCTGGGGTGGTGATAGCGCCTCAAAGCATCCGTTGGTGTTTCTGTCATTGCCTTGCATGGGAGCAAATTCACCTTCAGCAAAGGAACATGACCTTAGGCCTGGCAGGGCCCTGGAGGCTGTGTGTGTGTGTGTGTGTGTGTGTGTGTGTGTGTGTGTGTGTGTGTGTGTGTGTGAAAGAGAGGGGGGATCTATGAGAAACTGAGGTCCACTCAGGGGGCAGTGAGCAGAACCCTCCACCTCTCTGTACCTGTTTCCACGTTGGAAAATTAGGGATGATAAAAGAACTCCTTCACATGGTGGCTGTGGGTTTAAATTTAGGTAAAATAAGAAGAGAACTCAGAAAAGTCTCTATTCCAGATCGTGCACATGTGGTTCCTTTCCTCATTGTTATCAGTGTTATTTTTAAGTATTGTTTAGAGTCCTTTGTTCTATAAATGCTCAGTTTGAGGCAGGATGGAAGACAGAATACGTGTGGCATCTTGGCACAATGGCAGCCTGCTTAAGACAGTCCTGACTGAGATGGTGATGTAGAGCCGATGCCCGTTATCCCCCACAGACTGCAAAGCCTGGACTTTATGCTGGTGAGTCAGATGCCCTCCAAATCTACAACTGCACTTTGGAGCCTTCCTTGCCCATAGGTGTGGACCCACAGGACAGTGCCAAGAGGTTCTGAAGAGGCTTTGCTGATTGGATCAGGGGACCTCCTTTTCCCGTGTTTCATTCTGTTTAACTTCCATTCCTGGAATAATGGGTGAGACAGGCAGGAGATGCTCTAGCCATCTTGAGAGCTTGAGGCAATCAGATAGTAACCACCCCCCACACACACACACACAACAAGATCAGTGGGTAATCATAGAGTGAACCCACACACAACACAAAGAGCACTGGATAGACAGTGATCCCCTACATACACACCAGAGCAGTGGGCAATCAGAGTGAACACACACACACACACACACACACACACACACACACACACACGAGCAGTACACAATCAGAGAGTGAATAATACACCAAGAACAGTGGGCAATCAGAGAGTGAACACACACACACACATGAGCAGTACACAATGAGAGAGTGAACACATACACACAAAGAACAGTGGGCTCTTTGAGGAAAACCCATATCTCCTGTAGTTTGGTGATCACAACCTCTGACCAGCACCATGAACATCTTGGTGCCTCCAGCTAGAGAGCTGATAGGCCCCATGCTTCATTTGCATGGGTTCCGCAAAAGCGTCCTGTACACAGCAAGTTCCCTTCTTCCTCAGAAGGTTTGTCGCTCTATCTGGCCCAAGAGACATTTTTCTCATTGACTCAAGGCTTCCGTGCTTCGGTGGCACGCTGGGGTCCCAGTCTGTGGACTAGAGGAAATCAGTGGAAGAGACAGTGATTGCTGCTCACAGAGGTTCCTTCACAATCTCTCGGTCACAAGCACATTGTAAATGGCTTCCTGGAAAGCCACCATCCATTCTCAGAGCTGCTCTGAGTCTCGTTAGGATTATTAGTATCAGTGGAGGTCCATGCATTCACTCACTCCTAATGTCCAGCTGTCATCATACCATAAACATATACTCATGAACGATGACAGATGTATTTTTGCTGAGTTGATGACAAATGACCAGATTGACTTTGTCCAATGTCCTAAAAATGTCAGCTCTTCTCAGCCCAAGCTGTTAGGAGACCTGCCCTCTGCGGCTGTCAGAAATTAAAGGAGTGTCAGACTTACAGTCGGTTTGTCTTTAATGAATCTAATTTCATGCCCTCAATTGCTCTGATTTGAAAACATATTTTTAATGCAGTGGGTATTTGCCACTCTTGTCAAAGGCTGTAATGTATTTCTATTCTGTGTCAGTGACAAGTAGTGGTGGGGGTTATTATTACTGATGTGCTGTAAGTATCCACTCCTCTCCAGCCCTTGCTTCACATCTCACAATGCCTGCTGAGCCATGTCCAGAGGCAAGCAAGTGGCCTCCCACCTGTGGGAGACACTGACCGTTCATCGTACACCCTTTCCAACTCAGCCTTGATGGCTCTGGGTGACAGTGACCATCAGCCACATTTGGCTCTTGAAGTGAAATTCACTTGCCGACCTGACACCAGATGACTAGATACCCAGTATCAGTAACCGTCTTGTTGCTGGGGCGAAATACCTGAGCAGAAGTAGCTTATGGAAGAAAAAGGGTTTAATTCGGTTTGCGATTTTGAGGGGGAAGTTTCCTCCTGCAAGGGAGAGAGGCAAGAGAAGTTGCTTTACAAACCTTCAACCAGTTTCCAGTGACCCACTTCCTCCAGCAAGGCTCCACCTCAACCTTTCAAACGGCGCCACCAACTGGAGACCAAATGTTAAGCACAGGAGCCTCTGAGGGGCATTTTACATTCAAGCTACCACCCATGCTAAGGAGAGTGTCACCGGAGGAGGCTTTCTGTGACAAGGCAGTGTGAGCACAAACGTTGTCACCAGCTGAGGGTAGTCATATACCCCACCATGGTCCACTTCGCTTTATTTTATGTTGGTGTTGGAGAAGGAAACTAACAAGTGATCAATTTCAGGCTTAAAATGCCATCCACATCTGTCTTTAATGAGTGTTTGTGTATGTTAATTTTTCTCCCCTTAGATTGGGATTAACTCATTTTTTTTGCTTAAAAAAATCATATCCATATGTGTACTTCCAGATGGATCCATATAGGCTGAATTTGTCTTTTTAAGACAGAATCATAAGTAATTTATTCAGCCATTTACCTATTAGAAAGTGATCTCTTTCTAATGCTTTTATCTGCATAAACAAGTCTCACATATAATTTCTGACTCGTGACTGTTTTTGTAGAGATTCCCAGGTGAGACTTGAAGCCCAAAGACTCGACCAGATTAACTTCCAGAAGGTTCCAATAATCTATTTGATGGCTAGTATTTGCTTTTCAAACTCGAGGTTGGCCAGCTTCTTCAGTCCTGCCAGGCAAGATGCTGCCTGAGGGTAACTTCCTGGTTTCCTCCCTGGTCCTGGGAATGACCAGGACTTTCCAGGCCCTCCCAGCTCCTTGCAGGTCCTCTCCTCAGACCCTCTCACTGCTATACTTGGCAAATTCTTCGCCCTGTGGAGGTAACTGCCTCAATTTCCCCTCTTTCTAGGAGCTCTGTTCCCATGACAATGAGCCAATACTCATCTGTCATTGATCCCTAAGCAATTTATCCCTTATTTGTTTTTGTTTATGATAAATGTTCACTGACAAAACTATTTCAATTACACAGAGCTTTCATCAGAACCACATTTTTGATTCATTGTCATGAGCATGAATTAATTTTATAATTAAACTGTGGCTTAAAAGGAGGGTTGAGAGGAATTGACTCTGAAGGGGTAGGAGAAATGAATTCTTTGAGAGACTCTGGGCTCCATGTGTCTTCACTGTTGCGGCTTACATAACAGGATTTGTGAAAACCAGAGGACTCATGGCCAAAATGAACTTCACCATACTAAGAATACTAGATTTCCAGAGAGAAAGGTTCCTACTTTTCCATAAGTATAGCATTACCTTGATGCCAAAACTTGAAAATAGTTCAAAATTAAAGGAAGACAGCCAGTATAGGGCCAGGAAGGTGGCTCGGTGGTAAATGCTTGTTGTACAAGCATGAACACCTGAGTTTGGGTCCATAACACCCAGGTAGAAGCCGACTTGATGGTATGTACCTGAAATCTGAACCCTGGGGACAGGTGGATCCTCGAGGCTTGCTGCATAGCTTGTCCAGCTTAATCCATGAGCTCTAAATTCAGTCAGATTCTGTCTCAAAAAGAGGATGGAGAGGAGCTAAAAAAGTCATCTAGCCTCTCAGACATGCACACCCTCACATGGGTGCACACACATGTATGAACATACATCCGCACATGTACCCATACCACATTCACATACAAAAAAGATCTTGTGGATCAATTTCAGCCTCCAGTAGTCTAGGCTCCTCAGTCTCAGGACCGCTGGGGTTTGGAATCAGTCATTTCTGATGTTGGGGTCTGGGAGGGCAGAGTCCTGGGAACTGTGGCGTTCTTCACACCCCCATCATAGCCCTTCCCCCGTCAGCTAGAACAATCAAAATGTCTCCAGATATTGCCAAATATGTCCTGGGGGAGCCCCCAGATGCAGAACCCAAGTTAACATAATTGATTGTCAGAATGAAGAGGAAACATATGGGCATCTCAGTGAATATTGGATAAAAATGTCCATGAAGCTGAATGCAGCTTCTTCACTTTTAAATAGACAGATGAATGTCTCAGGCAGCTAGAGACATAAGAATGAGGGGAATTAAGTACTGGAAGACCACATGCCAAGGCCCTTCTGCCATCGCTATACGTGGTGATGACACATAGGATTCAGACACATTACTAGGACATCTCTCCAGTTAACTGGGACTCTGTGCAGTGAATACCAAGGAGGGAAGGAGGGAGCAAGTAGCTTTGGGTGATTTTAATTGGAAACACATTTCTAAGGAAGCAGGATATAGCAGTTCTTGCTTCTGGGACAAAACATTTGATCAAAAGCAGCTTATGGGAGGAAAGGTTTTATTTCAGGCTTTCAGTTTCAAGGGGAAGCTCCATCATGGCAGGGAAACATGGTACGAGCAGGAAACTGGCTCACATTGTAATGGCGGAGCTGGGGATTAGATCTTAGAGAGTACCCAGCTACTACCAATGCACCTCAGAAGTTAAGAAGTACCCCAATTCTTGTCTATAAAGTTAAAGAGTTAAAATTATAGACCACCAGAGGATTAGGTATAGTGGGAGATTTTATTTAAAGGAAAATGGGAAATTACAGAGATCTCCAGCTTCCAGTGTGGGGAGAACACATGGGAGAGTGATACAGGTTGCTGATAATTAATATTTGTAAGCAACACGGGGAGAGAGAGAGAGTTTTTGGAATCCTCCCTTCCCCCTCCTCCTACTCCGAGTTCTTGTCCTCTCTAATGCCAAAGAATTGTACACAGGAACAGAATTAAAATTTAATTACACATTTATTCTAATTTAGTAAATTAGGAAAAGGGGAGTTGGATGGGGAAATTTCCCAGTCACCATGTGGGAAGTTACAGAGTTCTCCCGCTACCAGTGTGGGGAGAACTCGTGTCAAAGAGTTTTAACAGAACTTATATTATTTAGCTAAACAAGCAGCCCAAGAAAATATAACAAATAGCTCCCTTTATGAGAAAGAGAGATTCATGAGAGAAAAAGTCTGGAGCCTGCCCCCCTCTACCCCCCCCCAGCCATCAGCAGGAGTAGGGGTATAGGCCTTACCTCACTGAGGCCTGGGTCAGCAGTCTTTCTACTCCATTGCCATGTGAGGGAAGAGGCCCACTTCCTCTAGGGAAGCTAGTTTTAAGTCCTCCCCAGGTGAGTCAGAGAGACAGCTGGTTGGTTTACATTTGACCAATCAGTTTTAGCACCTAGGTTGTAGCTCTAACTAAACACCTCCCCCTCAAGGGGAGGTGGGCTGCCTCAGCAGAGAGGTCTGACCATCACAAGAGGGTTTAACAAAATCTATGCTGTTCAGCCAAACAAGCAAAGATAACAGAGGGCTCATCATGAGGAAGAATGTTCATCTGGGAAAAATCTTGAGCCCTCCCTCACCCCAGCCATTGGCTGGGGTGGGGGAAGACCTTACCTTTCTAAGGTCTGGAGATTTAGAAGTCCTTCTCCTAGGAAAAAGAGACTGGACTTTGTTTCAGTGACTTTTTAAGACCTCAGCCAGGTAAGCCAGAGAGTCCATACCTGACCAATCAGTTTTAGCATCTAGGTTTGAGCTCTAGCTAGACACCTCCCACCCAGGGGGAGAGGGGTCAGGCCTGGAATCTGTGAACTTGCCTGAAACTGTCAAAACATCTTGTCACAGCAGCTGGCAGGGAACAGCAAGACGGAGCTCTTCTGAACAGCCAGTGGGCTGGACTCCTAAACCTTAAGATCTGCCCTCAGTGACAACAGCCTCTAGCAGGGCTCCATATCCCAAAGGCTTCACCAGCTAGGGATAAAGTATGAAGCTTAATCACAAACACACGAGGCTGTGGGGTACATTTCATTCCAACCAACACACAGAAGATCAGGGTTTGTTCTGGGAACTTAACTCATGCTGTTTTGCTGGACAATGTCCATGCCTGACAGATAGCAAGCGATTAGCCTCTGAAGTGTCCTTCAGGTCCTCTATATGGTGAGAGAACATACCAACCCAGCCGAAGAGAGATTCTTCCTTCACTCATCCCAGCTGACTGGGTGGTTAGTATATCCTGTGGCATTTTCTTCTTTTCGTGACAGCTCTGTGACAGTACTATCAGTCAGAGACTGCCCACTATGGTTAGGACCAGGAAGCACTTGCTTATAAAGCAGTGTGCAGTCTGCCAAGCGTGGTTACATATGGAGTACGACCTCAGTGACATACAGCATGATCAGCTGAAGTGAGCTTCAGAACGCTGCCTGCAATGGTTAAGGGGCGTAGAAAACAGGACCTTAGAAACTTCCATGTTTCTTTGTATCCAGGGGCAGCGGCATGGTGCTGTGCAGACCAACAGAGTATCACAGACCTCCAGGCCCGACCCCATTGCTGGAGACTGGGAATTGGGAAGACAGGGGGGGACAGCTGGTCATAGCAGGGAGGCACATCTGGACGGGAAGGCTTGGTGAACCTTGCACAGGAGGTGACCGACCACAAAGCAGATAGGGGCAACTAGACTTGGCGAACCTTGTACAGCAGGTGACCACAGATGGCACATTGGGTGCTATTCATCTGGAAGAGAGGGCTTGGAGTGTTTCAATGTAAAAAATAACAGCTGTTGGGGGAGATGCGTGTTTAATTTAGCTTAAGCATTACACAGTGTGCATATGTATGGAAGCGTTCCGTGGGGCTCCAGTGATATGCGTGAGTTTTATATTTTTGCCTGCACATCAGCTAAAATGTTAGTAAGTAACTGGAGTTCTCCTCGTTAGTGAGGCATCTGTGGTACCCCTTCAAGCCCCAGGGAACACTGTGGAGGAGAGCATAGAGAATGTAAGGGCCAGAGGGTGAGGGCAGTGCTGTGGATTGCTCCTTCCACTCGTGACATGGCTGTTGCACTCATGACCCCACAGTGTCACAGTGGCCTTCATTTCCTGCACAAAGCCTACACAATAGGATGATGGGTGATGATGGGGGGCATGAGGCCCTCACCCCGCCCTGAAGAGTTTTAGGAATTAATGTGTGCTGGGGAAGTGGCAGAGATTTTCTGCAGTGGTGTGGCCACTTTTACATTGCATGTACTCTGGTAAATAACCCCCCGCCCATGCCCATCAAGGAAACCCTAACTAAGCGCTGTGGTCTCTCTCTGCCCCTTCCTCTATGTCTCTCTCTGCCATACACACACACACACACACACACACACACACACACACACACACACAAGTAGAATAGGATTCAGCGGAAGGAAAGTGAATGTAGGGTCAAGAGAAGGTGTCGGGAGGGGACTATGATCAAAATTCACTGTGTACATGTGTAAGGTTGTCAATAAATTTGCAAAAATATGTTAATTTAGAAAAAACCTGACAAAGAGTAAGGAAAGTGGGACAGAAAGTAGATTGCCTTTATTCAGCACTGGGAACAGACTCTCCTCAGTATGAAGTCATGTCCACCATGGGAGGCTTTTGGGAGGGTATTTAAAGACTTTTGGTGTGATATGGGCTTTACAGATAAAGTTTTTCCTAGGTTTGGGACTCCTTAGGAGAATGTCTAGGTGACCATGTAAATGTAGATTGGGCTGGGTGTTAAGTTCTTTTCAGAAGGGGCTTATCAGAGATAGATAGGGTCCTTCAGATATGTAAAACATTCTCTAGGTCCTTTGAGGTGTTATCAGGGGTAAGATCCTGTGTGAAACCTTTTCCCAGGCTCAGGGAGCTGGATTTGTCCCTTCAATAACACACTTGCCTTCTGAACTGACCTGGACCA
>PVHP010011929.1:0-13880 GCA_004024765.1 Zapus hudsonius
GAGGAGAGGAGAGGAGAGGAGAGGAGAAAACTTAAAGCTTACATCTACAGTCAGTCACTAAAAGTTATAGTCACATAGTATTCTCCTATTGTGATCCCTTGACTCCACTGAGGTTCATCTACATTCTTCTATTTCCAAAATTTTGCTCTACTTCATCTTGAAAGTTTGATGTTTGTACTCATAATTAATCAAGAACTAAGGCGGTGTGGGGTTACAATACATGCATGCATTAAAATTCTCAATAAAAAATTTTAGGGCTGGAGAGATGGTTCAGCAACTCATGGTGCTTGTTTGCAAAACCTTCCATCCCAGGTTTGATTCCCCAACACCCATGTAAACCAGATGCACAAAGTGGCACATGCATCTAGAGTTCAACTGCAGTAGCAAGAGGTCCTGGCATGCCTGATATATCTCTCTCACTCTCTCCTCACAAATAAAAAAAAAATATTTTTGAAAAATTTTTAAAGAACTTAAGCATTGAATCTGTTTTCCTATCCATTAGAATGTACGAATTTCATAAATACAAAGAATATTCTATAAGAAAGAAGTCTCATAATTAAAAGAAAAATAAATCTTCACAAGTTTCCAGAAATATATTCTATCCACTTGCCAGATTCAACATCCACAGTTAAATATTTCTACATTTTAAATTATTAATGTACTTTAGAAACAAAAAGGTAAAAAACCAAATTTCTTTACTAAAGTCAAGTCATTAGTTCTGTGATTTTTATTTTTAGTCAAAAGAAAGACTCTGGGCTGGAGAGATGGTGGGACAATTGAAGGTGCTTGCTTGCAAGGCTGTTGGCCCAGGGCTCAATTCCCCAGTGCCCAAATGGGGCCAGATGCACAGGGTAGCACATGCATCTGGAGTTCATCTGAAGTGGTGAGAGGCTCTGACACACCAATTCTCTCTCTCTCCCTCTTTCTCTGCTTGCAAATAAATAAATAAAAATATTTTTACAAAGAAAAATGCTAAACTATCGATTTCCCTACAGCTATGTTTTATTGCCAGAAACAAAGCCAAATAGGAGTAAGAAAAGTGAGCAGTGTGACTCTAACGAAGAAAGCATGACCACCCTGTGATGGACAGTTAGCAGCCACTCTGCATAGGTGTGAGAGGCCAGCCCGCACCTCTCTGCTTGTTAGACAGCTTTATTGATACGGCAGCTCAACATTCAAAGCCAATAAAAGTCTACCATTAGGGAGAAAAGGAAAATACAGGTAGAATAGAATTAAGGGGAGGGTTTCAGGCCAATTTTTAAAGGTCCAGATCAATTAAGAACAGAAAAGAATTATTCTTTGTATGTAAGGACTCTCCTAAACTTATCAAGTTGAGTCTAAGAAAACTGGCCACTGCTGAGCCCCAAGGCAGTGTGCACATATTCCTTATTTATTCTTCCAGTAATTCACAAATGTATTCAATTCTTTCACCAAGATTCTGTTGCCTGGGTTGGCCCACAGTTGGGAGCTGGCTTACTGAGCTTCCTCAGAGCATCCTGGGAGAGGATGGGGAGCTTACCCATGCTCATCTTGACGGGCAGATTTTCCCGGCTTGCTGCTTCCACTAGGTGTCTCCGCACTTCCATCACTGCCTCCTTGTGCTTTGAACTCAGCAAGGCTTCCCACAGGGCTTTGCCAGAGGAGTCACTGCAGAAGAACCACAAAACGAGCTTAGAAGAACTTTCTAACAAGAAATGGAAAGAACTGAAAGAAACAAAAACTTAAACATCTTTCTGATCACTAATACAATCTTTCCTACTGATAGACTCACTGAATGAACATCTGATTTATTTAATTGGTGCAACATATTAAGAAATTAAGAGACCAACAAAATCAAGTCACTTGAGTATGAGAAAATTTGTGTAAAAAAATTTTTTTTTGAGATTTTGCACTTAAACGTACTTCAGAATCCAAGTCATTGCTGTATGAGTATGAGAAAATTTGTATTAATTTTTTTTGAGAATTTGCACTTAAAAGTACTTCAGAGTCCAAGTCATTGCTAAAGTAACAAAAATGTTATATAAACCAAATTTGAATGCATGTCTAAAATGATTTATCAGTAGTTATAAGCAATACATCAACTTGAGATAATGTATTGTCTAAAAAGCAAAGAACAATTGGCAATGAGAATTCTTGTTCAAAATTTACTCAATAGACCGCCTAATTAGTAGGCTTCCTGTTGAATGAGAGCCAGTACTTGCACTAGAGCATGGCCTGAAGGATTCCACTCGGGGCCTTCGGTTGGAAGGATGGCACTTACAGAAGCCTGTACAATTCCTCGTTGATGGCAGCCCCAAGCACTGCATTATGCAGGAGCCCATCTGGACTGGCTTCCCCAATAGCCCTCTTGTCCCTCGCCATGCCACGACCAACTATAAATGAGTGCAGTGTTCTTTCTGAAGACAGACCTCTGCCATGCAGCCAAGTATACACATTTGTAGTAGCACTTTCAAAACTGAACATAAAGGAAACAAGGATGACTTCTGTCCCTTCTAAAGATTTCTTCCTCTACTTAAAGCCCACTAAGTCTTCTATTATCCAGCTAGCAATACTTCAAAAAATGAATGCATCTTTAAATGTACGGGGTTTGTGTGAATTTGCATATACATGTTCATATATATACATGTGTGTGTGTGTGGCCACATGTTGAGGCCAGATATTGGGTGTCTTCCTCAGTCACTCCCAATCTTAATTTTTGGAGACAGGGCTTCTTACTGAACACAGAGCTCATCAATTGACTTAGACAGTAAGCCCTAGGGATCAGGCTATCTCCACCTCCCTAGAACTTAGAGAACCCTAAAACAACTATTTATCTACTATTCTAAGTTTCATTAAGTAAGCAGGTAAACAACCATGGCAAACCCTGGCATATAGATAAACTGTCAATGGTGTATTATCTGAAAGCTTATACATCATCAATTACCAAAAGCAAGTGTGGTATGAGTTATGATCCAAGGCTGAACAGACTTCCATACAAACACAATTCTATCTAAGAGGACAGGAGCTGCAGAAATGATTTCTACTGCGAGCACTGAGCAAGTACAGAGGAACAGAAGCTCTAAGAGCAGCAGAGGAAGAAGCTACAAGTCCATGCGGGAAGCAGAATGGTAAAGAGAGACTTCAAGAAAAACAAGATTCTATTTGCATTTCAGAATATGCAAAGCCCTCAGTATAAGACACCAAGGACTGTTTTGCTTCTCACTGAAGGTGCAAGGGGAAAGGCAGCATATATGAGGGAAAACACAGTCTTTATCATAATTCTAAAGTTGGTTTATTTGCTATAAGATTTTCAGAAAGACACCTGATTTCTCTAAGGCCTGGAGCCATGAAAGAATTGTGAACAGGGAAGTTACACTCCCGCTTTCCCACAACCTCACTCCTACAACCTGCACTTTTTAAATTTCTATCATGTTTGGGGCTCCAAATATACATGTCTGATCAACTTTCCAAAGCTTAGGAAAAGGTAAGTGGCTATCCCTTGCTGTTATTTCTTTTATTAAAACTTTTTCCCTTTTACAAGTCCAGTGACAGTAATAAAAAGAGCTAACAAAAGAATATTTCTAAAGCTTGCAGAATATAAATTAAGCATTTTCACCTTAGCCTCTATTTTTAAAATTATGGTTTCCAAAGAAATAAATTTTCATTCAATATAATTCCTAGAACAGAATTTTGTTACAATAGAATCTTTGAAGTCTGTGATAATAAAAAGTGGGAATTTTGCCTTATGAAAAGATCCATTGTGCTGCTATGAAATATGTTTCTGTATTGTCAGCAACTATAATGTCAAACACATATAAAATGTATATCCTTTTTAAATAAACTATCTTGTATCATTATAAATCCAACTATTTTGACAAATTATATTTGAAGACTACAAACCAGTAGCATACACATAATTATAAGCTGTTGGTGATGGCTTCTTAGTCTCAACAGACTTCTGAGCAGGAAGATACAGTCCTTCCCATTCATTCCTGGCTCTTTATTCACAAGAATTACTCAACAATTAAGGAAATCTTAGAAGCTGCTTTGGTCTGGCAAGCATGAAATGTCAAATGCAGTCTACTAGAAACAAACAGGAAATATTCACCACCAAATAAAATACAAACAAGACAGCATTAATTTTTAAAAGGTGGCTGAATAATGAGTCATGGGGCTACTTCAATCAAATAGAAGATGTGCAATTAGAAGTCTAAGGGTCAAATCTCGTGACTAAACTCAAGGACATAGTTTCTTCATGTGTGCACGGGAAGCTAAGCTTACTCACGGGATTGCGTTAACAGTCACAGGATGAGTCCAACAGAAATGGAGTAACAACAACAGCACCAGCAAACCAGACAAACATTGTCAACTAATTTTAAACAGAGAAAGCTGAGTCATAGCTTTTTACATCACAGAATGGCTTCCATCAGTGTAAGCCTTAATGTGCTCTAAATGTAGGGTTGCTAATTAAGTTACAGAAACTTCAATAGTCATTTTTCCTCTTAACTTCTTTTCTTAAGCATTACTCCATCTTTGAGAAACATATCCATTCTCAAGAGAAGGGAAACTGTCTGACACAGGATATATGAAGTAGACCCTCAATACTGGAGAGGTAGTCTTCCCTTCATCTCTGAAAATATCAGCAAGGGCGGCTGGCAAGATGGTTCAGTGGTTAAAGGCTCTTGCTTGAAAACATCAGCACTTCCTACAGCCTGGGCATTCAAAGAGAAGCCTCCAGTCCATTTCCTGGATGTGGCCATCTAACAGAAAAGCTAGAACTGGGTATGTTCCTACAGGGGACAAAGACAACAGCTCCAGGAGAGCACACAGGAGAGGTTGGGAGGGAGCGGAGGTCATGCTCTGAGAACGGCAACACTGGGAGGAACGAGCAGGTGAGGCATGGAATTAGTGCAGGCTGAGCACCTTTGTGGGCAGGGAGCCCAAGAAAGAATGTGCAGTCCTCTCAGGGAAATCCAACCAAGTACAGCAGAAATGGAATGATTAGTGTGACACCCACCTCGGCCTGTATCAAGTTATTCCAGGCCTGCCCACCCACACCATGAAGGATCTGCAAGCACTCTGATGTGACCACATCTGCCTTGTAAGACATCGCTCAGAACTCACTATGGAGACTGGATGTAAGGACTGGGTTGGAGTCTACTGTACTAATTCAAGCAAGAAGCCTTGACAGCTTACACTAACTTTTCACAGCTATCAGATCATATTTCTCTCTGCTCAAAACACTACCAGATTTCCTACTACCACTAAACTTAAAAACATGTTCTTTATTTTGGCCAATAGCTTTATACAATAGTACACATTCCTATGTCTACAACTTCATTTCCCTTTTCTTGGCTTCATCCGTTAGGCCTCAGCAACATTGGCTTGATTTTTATTTTTTTTTATTTTTTTTTTTATTTTATTTTATTTTTGGTTTTTCAAGGTAGGGTCTCACTCTAGCCCAGGCTGACCTGGAATTCACTGTGTAGTCTCAGGGTGGCCTTGAACTCATGGCGATCCTCTTACCTCTGCCTCCAGAGTGCTGGGATTAAAGGCGTGTGCCACCACGCCCGGCTTGGCTTGATTTTAAGACAGTGAGTGACAAGTGTTTTCCCAACTCAGGCCTTGGTATGTATGTGCTGTTCCCTTTGCCTAGAACCCTCTTCCTTCATATGTTCATGAATCAGGTCTCATTCATTCATTCACTCAATGCATGTTTATTTACTTACTTATACATAAATATAAATATACACATACACACATACATACAATTGAACCTGAGACCTACACATAAGCAAGTGCAATACCACTGAGCTACATCCCTAAACCTCTTTTTACTTTTTATTTTGAGACAGGGTCTCACCAAACTATCCAAGCTTGAACTCCCTCTACAGTCTAGGAAGGCCTTGAACTTCTTTTAATTTTCCTGCCTCAACCTCATGAGCAGATGACAGGCCTATGCCACTAGTCTTGGCTTCAACAAAAAATTTATTAAGCACCTATTATATGGCAGTAATGTTCTAGATGCAGCTAAAGGGTTATTTATTTATTATTTGTAAGGAAAGAGAGAAAGAGAGAGAGAGAGAGATCAGGGTCTCTTGCAACTGCAAATGAACTCCAGACTCAAGCACCACTTTGTACATCTGGCTTTACATGGGTGCTGGGGAATCAAACCTGGGCTATCAGGTTTTGCAAGCAAGTGCCTTTAAATGTTAAGCCATCTCTCCAGCCTTCATGTACTTTCTGTGCAGAGAAGAAAACTATGGCCATGGTAGACTGAATACCTTGGTCAAAATCATGATGTTTTGGTGAAAAGTCACTACACCACTAGAAACAAAAGCTCCACAGAAGCTGCTCAAGGATATATATCTCAACAGAAAAGCCTCTCATATGTGGTGCAACAATTGAAAGGAGGTTGTTTTGACAAGTTTTTGTGTTCAATGTACTATGTGCTAAAAAATGTCACTATAACAATCAAATACATTGTTTTAAAGGGTGAGTTAAAATGTAAGGCTAGAGAATCACAGGGGAGTGCATTTTTAAGGAGAAGCAGAATAATGTGAAAAAAAGCATGGCCCCAGTTCACACCTTTCATGTCTCTTCCATACTATATGCTTCATATACTACAGGAAAATGACTGCTCTTCAACTATTCAACATGAATAGTATTGTTTAATCACATTAACATTGTTGTTTTTAACTTTTTTTCAAGGTAGGGTCTCACTAGGCTGGCCTCAAATTCTCAGTAATCCTCCTCACTCTTGCCTCCCGAGATTAAAGGTGTATGCCACCATGCTCAGCTACTATTTATAAAGGTGTGTGCCACCACGCCCAGCTACTATTTAACCACATTTAATCGGTATTGTTTTAAATGGGGGAAGGATATTATTTTTTAAAGCATTAATAACTATACTGTCTAGCACAAATATTTAATTAGCATAATAATCTTGTGAAATATATAGCTTTAGTTTGCTATTCAAAAATTCTAAGGCGCTAGGGTGCAGGGAGCCGGGACAATGCCATTACAAGATGGTGCCCACTTCCTTGCAGCTAAGTGGTAAACAACTCCATATTAGGCAATGCTTTGAGAAAGACGTGCCTTTGGCTCTGCGCATGTGCGAGTTATATAACTGTCCCTAGCCAATCCCGTGGCGCCTGGTGGTGGCAAATTGGTATCAGCCAATCATGAGGCGACCCGTGTCCTTAATCCCTATAATAAGCAGCTGACTTCTAGCGCTCGCCCCCCCCCCCTGCTTCCTGCTCTCCCTTCAATCAAAAGGCTCTCCAATAAAGTGTGATTTGAGAAGAATCCTCGAGTGGTGGTTGTTCTTCCTCGCTGGTCGAGGAGCTCGCCGTACTAGGGAGGTAGTATAGTCAGTAAAGTGCTTGCTTCACAAGCATGAGGACCTAAGATATAGATCCCCAGTTCCACTGTAAAATGCTGGGCATACTGGCACACACCTATGATCCCAGTGCTGGAAAGCAAAGACAGGAGGATCCCTGGGGCTTGTTGGCCAGCATCTAGCCTAACTGGTAAGCATCAAACCAGTGAGAGAGTCTGTCTCAAAGGAGGTGGACAACGTTCCTGAGAATGACACATGAGGCTGTCCTCTGGCCTCCACATACATGCACACTAATGCACCCTCGAGCACATACTCGTACACACACGTGTACACACACACACACACACACACACACACACACACAAACACACACACACAAAAAAATAGTATTGTAAATGTCTAAACGAATACATTCCCAGGGGGCCAAGAGCAGTGTTTCAGAGTGGTGAGGATGGAACTCACACAGCATCACTCGCCACAGAGATGAGAAATGGATTCTCAATCCTGAAGATGCCACACTGGGAGAATTACCGGGCAAGGGGAGTTCTGGTGAAGTATGTAAGGGCACCCAAAAGGAGAAAGCTGGGTTTTTTTGTGTGTTGTTATTAAAACATGTAAGGAAGATCTGCCTTGGGAGCTGAAAATAAAAATTTTATAAGAAGTCAAGCTTCTCAAACAACATGATCATCCCAATATTGTCCCAAAGACAGCCTGTCTATATCATTATGGAACTGGTTCCAGGTGGTGATTTCCTCTCCTTTTCGAGAAAAAGGAAGGATGAGTTAAAACTCAGTCAGTAAGAGTTTCTTTAGATGCTATTTCTGGTATGCTGTATCTCGAGAGTAAAAACTACCCACCAGGACCTTGCTGCAAGAAACTGCCTGGTAGGTTAAAATGATGTTGTAAGAATCGGTGACTTTGGAATGTCGGGAGGACAGTGCAGTGCATTCATCTTCCGGCTTAAAGCAGATTCCCATTAAATGGACAGAACCAGAAGCTCTGGATTATGAAGCTGCAGCTCTGAGAGTGATGTGTGGAACTTTGGGATTCTCCTCTGGGAGACCTTCATCTTGGGAGTCTGTCCATACCCAGGATGACGAATCAGAAAGCATGACAGCAAGTGGAAATGGGATACTGAATGTCAGCACCTCAACACTATCCAGAGGCTATGTGTAAACTTCTGATGAAGTGCTGGGATTATAAGCCTAGAAACCACCCTAAATTCAGTGACCTTCAGAAAGAGCTTGCTACCATAAAGAAGAAGAAACCACATAAACAGGACTTTGCCCTCCTGCAGAACGGTGCTGTCCTCACTAACCATGAGTGTATACCACATCATCATAGCTGTCTTTGGATGTAATGTTTTTATTAACTGGGTTTTTAGGATATGTTCCACTTTAACAAGATGTTAAGAGCAAATTTATTTAAACAAATAAATAGTCCTACCAAGAGCTTAAAAATAATACATTTCCCTCTGCATCTCTCTATATATTAAGAGAAAATCTATGTCACTGGTTGCAGGTTATAAACACACTGGAGAGGGTTGGAGAGATGGCTCAGCGGATAAGGCACTTGCCTCTGGTGCCTAAGGCCCTGGGTTCAATTCCTCAGGACCCACATAAGCCAGACCCACAAGGTGGTGGCCCTGGTGTTGTCTCTCTCTCTCTCTCTCTCTCTCTCTCTCTCTCTCTCTCTCTCTCTTTGTATCTCTCTCCTTGAAAAATAAATAAATAAAATATTAAAAAATAATAATAATAAATAAAAAAATACACACACTGGAGAAATTTAACAATGAAGAAATCGCAACCACGTGTTACAAGAACAAAATGCAGTCCAGAACATGAGATTTGTTTGGACCAATATAAGAGTATTTCCAAGTGATACACAATCAAAGTTCCATCTTTTTCCTTCCTCTTGTATGATGCAGTCAGTGAGTGCTGCCATGGGCATTGTCCAGAGCACAGCACATATTGAATAAAATAACTGAGGGCTACTGAGCTTCATCTCCATCCAGCTGCTCTCTACCAGCTCATTGGGGCGACGTAATAAACATAAATGATTAACATTTTCCTCTTAGCAACCAGTGAAACTTAGGAACACTGTTCTTCATATGGATTCCTAATGGATTACCCAGACATAAGAACTTTAAATCATAAACACATCTAGATTACTTAAAAACCAAACATACATCCCTCTCCTTGCACATTTTTCTGCCTCTAAAGGATGGATATACTTTAGTTCCTTTAGGTTACTCCCTGACCAGGTCCAAAAACCAGAACTTGCTCCACTGCAGAGCTCTTCACTAGATGAGACTGATCATCTCTGTTTGCTCTGCCTTGAATGCAGTAAATGGAAGGAGGACAAAACAGAGGAGAGAAGCATTCTAAAGATTCCAAAAAGACAGCAACTTTCATTCCTAATTTAATTTACCTTAAGATAAATTTAGAAGGAAACAGCAGTTTAATGAAATTTGATTTCTACTAATCTTTAGTAGGATGCATTCACATGACTGAAAATCTGAAACACACAAACTAATATGTGTGATCAGGTATCTCCCTCTTCTGCCATCTTCATTGATTTCACTAACTTCTCAGTTGAACCCAGTCTTCCAGTGCCTCTCTACAGAATGAGGTGATGTCATCAATGCCCCAAAATTCTCCAGATAAGATTAGTACATCATAAGCAAATATGAGTATATTTTCTCTATATATGATATTTTGCTAACCCCAATGGCTATTTGAAATATTTTACTGAGTCTAGAAGGTGTCATAGTTCTTGTTTGGCTTAACTCTAAGTCTGTAATTTACTCCATTAATTCTTCCCTGGAGGAATAAATATCATGTCTGACACTATACATTCAATATCTCTTTGATTGGCAGGTACTATTCTAGGAACACAGGAGTTAATTAAGGTAACAAATGTCCCTGCTCTCACAAATATTTTATACCTCTGTAGTAGAGCGAAAGACTAAAATACAACAGTGATAATTTCATTAGAAAGTGAGAAATGCCAAGGAATAAATAATAATAAACACTGGGCATGGTGGCACATGCCTTTAATCCCAGCACTCAGGCTGAGGTAGGAGGATCACTGTAAGTTCAAGGCCAGTCTGAAACTACATATGAATTCCAGGTCAGCCTGAGCTAGAGTGAAACCCTACCTTAAAAAACCAATAATAATAATAATGATGATGATGAAAAAATACAGAGAGGATATAAAAATTGCTAAGATAGACAGGAAAGGGCTCATGAAAAAGGAAGAAAGAAAGCCTGAGGCAAGTATGTATCTATGGGAAGAAGAAATCCGGGTGCAGGGACCTTTCATAGTCAAAGACCTGAGGTAGGATCCGCATGCCCTGTGTGAAGAATAGCAGGAAAGCTTTGTAGCTGGCTGGGAAAGAACAAGGAATGGGGAAAGAATAAGAGAGAAGCCAGCACGCCACCCAGTACACAGCCCTTCAGCTTTCACTGAGAGGAATGCAGGGAGCAATGGGAGAAGCGGGCACTGCACCCAGAAAAGTCAGCAGCACCACAGGTGAGCAGATGGGCAAGAGTGAGCGTACCAAGGACAGATGCAGTAGTGCAGACAGGCAATTAGGTGAGCTGAAAGAATAATGCATCAGAAAGAGCAGAGCTTGGAACAGAGAACAGAATCCCACTTCGACAGGAAGAAAACGTAAGAACGAGAGAACTTCTGCTTCCTTGCCAAATGTCCTCCACACCCTCCGGGGAGGGAGGGATGGGACTGCAGGGCTATGCTTAAATGCATTTAAGTTAGTGATTTCTCTCTCATTTGCATTGGCAGTAACTTCAATGGCTACAATTACAAACAGTGTACTATGAAAATTGTATTAGCAATAAATTTTTATTATGAAAGCTTACAGCATAGTTAGAAACTTACTTTTTAAAGATTGTTCCAATGCAGGCACATTTGTTGCCGAGTACCCATCTGCTTTGCATTTCAGTAGTGAGTTTTTTTATCTGTACTCTCCTTCATTGAGAAGTTTCTGGAGAATTGTCAGTTAGTAGTGGTTGTTTTTGATAGATATTCAATATATACAAGGAACCTGTGATTTATTTCAATTCTTCTTTTGCAAAAAAAATTAATTGGTAAGTGCAATTCCTTTAGTCTTCCAAGCAACTGAGAAGATGAGCATGTTTCTACCAGTTACTATTTTACACCTTTTTGCTTACAGTTTTCTCAATTATGCATGTTTTATAATATATTTCCAGTCTCACTATTTTACCAACCTGGCTCTCTTGAAAACTTCCTTCTCTATTCAGATCTCTCTAGAATTGGCCTCTGACATATATAGGACCACACTCCCATCTTTGGATGACACTTGCAACTTACTTTCTGTAAAGGACACGAATGATGCAAAGAACGGGAAGAGGAAGTACACAGCAAGGGACACAGTCAACTAGAGTGGAGGCTTCGTTAGAATGATTTTCTTTTAAAATGCAAGAAGAGACTTAGAAACTATTCAGAGTAATGCTCTTGGTCTACACATGAAATAATGAGGTATAAAACTGTGTTAACATGGTTTTACTTTAAGTACCTGAAAAGAGCAATTCAATTTGACTTAAGTGATAAATATATTCTGCCACCTACTATGAAGCCCAGAGAGTGAACAGGGACCCCAGAACAGTGCTCTTCTTTGCAGCCGTCTTAGTCACATGACCTCCAGTGTCAGCATCAACTTCAGGTGTGAAAGGATACTTTTATTCTTGCATTTGTCCTACTGCATTTCTAAGAATCTGCACACCTCCTTGTGCTCTAATAAGAGATTTCAAAGACAAGATGCCTGCGAATGTGCCTGGCTAAGGGTATGTTCTGGAAAATGTTAACAGAGCTGATGGCAGTAGTGGCCTAGTGGTGAGATCTCTCTTCATAATCTTCGCATCAGGCCCTGACCATCCTGTTTCTACATTACTGTTTGTATCGTCCTCATTCAGAAACTCTCTAGGACATAATCACTTCTGAGACCAGTAATCCCTCTAAAGACTGTATTAATCTGACACTGTAGGAAGTGTCAGCATTGCACTCATACTTGTTTTAATTTCATGCTTCTACATTTGTCTTATTGTGCCTGAGTATAACTCATGACACCCAACACAAGTGTTCCTTAGAGGCAAACATGACATTTACCTACAGTTATGTCCTTCATGTTACCCTAAAGGCTCACAGCAAGTCCTTAGTAAGTAACCTCTCAGTGACCCTCTGAACAGCTAGACTTATTTCCAGTCACAATAAATGTGGGTATACCTACAAGCCCTGACCTATGTCTTCATTGTACATATAAGCAAAGAAAGAAGATAAGATCTAGAGCTTTCCATTTTCATTTCATATTGGGGATTATTAGCTAACAAAAAACTGAAAACTTCAGAAGTGCAAATTAATTTCAATTATGTTTCAAAACTGCAGATGTATCATTACTGTTAATATTTGAAATTACGATATTGAAACGTTCTGTTTCGCTTAAAATACAAAACAAATAAGAAAAAAATAACTTTTTCCTTCCTTTCTTAAAAAATATTTTATTTGGGCTGAAGAGATGGCTTGGCCGTTAAGGCATTTCCTGCAACTCCAAGGACCCTAATTTGATTCCCCAGTGCCCAAATAAAGCCAGCTGCACAAGAGGGCACATGTGTCTGGAGTTCATTTGCAGTGGCTGGAGGCCCTGGCGCACCCATTCTCTCTCTGTGTCTGTCTGTCTGTCTCTGTCTCTGTCTCTGTCTCTCTCTCTCTTTCTCTCTCTCTGTCTCACTCTTTCTAACAAATAAATCAATAAAACATTTTTAAATATATTTTTATCATTTATTTATTTATTTAAAAGAGAGAAAGAGGCAGATAGAAAGAGAATGGGCACACCAGGGCCTCCAGCCACTATAAACAAACTCCAGATGAATGTTCCACTTTGTGCACCTGGCTTTACTTGGGTGCTGGGGAATTGAACGCAGGTCATTAGGCTTTATAGGCAAGTATCTTAACTGCTGAGCCATCTCTCCAGCCCTACCTTTTCCCTTTCTAATACATTTTTTTTGCATGTGTGTGTGTAGAGTATGTGTGGGGTGTGGTACATGTGATGGGTAGTATATGCACAGTGTGTATAAATGCATGTTTCATGTATATGCCTGCAGAGGCCCAAGACAACATGGGGTGTCCTTTTATGATTCGTTTTCATATTCCTTGAGACAGTCTCTCTCTTGCAATTCTCTAGTCCCTGTCATCCATAGTCTCAGGTTACAGAAGTGCATTCCATACTCAGCTTATTTTTTTAAATTTTCTACGTGTGTGTGTGTGTGTGTGTGTGTGTGTGTGTGCGTGCCAGAGTCTCTTGCCACTACCAACAAATGCCCATCTGACTATATGTAGGTGGCTTGGCATACTGGCAGGCTTTGCAAGCAAGTACCTTTAAATGTTGAGCCATCTCCTCAACCCTGACAGCTTTTTCTGTGTGAGTTTTGGGCACAAACTTGGTGGTCCCTAATCCAAGAGCACTTATGTTTAAAAGGCAAGCACACTTAACCACTGAGCCAACTCTCCAGGACCCTTCTAA